>VYZR01076057.1:0-22111 GCA_013400675.1 Oxylabes madagascariensis | reverse complement strand
CCAAAAGAAAAGGCAGTGATTAATTTATAAAACATATTTTGATCATATAGAAAACCTTCTGTTTAAGGATGTGTGATGATACTTGACAGACTATCATGAATTAAGCCTTACAGTCAGAGGAAAACTGATAACAAATCAGATTTTGGTTTGGTAACAAATGTCACCTGTAAAATTGTGTATCAAGGCAACCTGCCATTGTGAAAACTGGAATCACAGTGCCACAGGTTTCAACAAAGACACCAGAAAACAGTGGCCAGTTCTGCGCATGAGCTGTTGAACACCATTTCAGAGCTGCTCCATCACCGTGTTCATCACCCTGTTGCCCATGACCTTGCTGTACCCCAAACATCAATCCCTGCCCTGTGCTTGCTGCTGGGGACAGTCACAGGCAAATCTTGTGCTGAAATGCAAAACCATGACTCAAGTTGCCCTGTTGTCTTCAGCTTTAAATTGAGAAAAACCTAGGGTTCACACTGATGATCCAGAGTTTGAACTATTTCAGATGTGGCCCAATTTGTCCACACAAGTGCAATCACAGCTGTCTGGCAGGCATGTTTACAGTCACCTCAGAACCCCAAACAGCCCTCCAGACTATTCACACTCCTGCTGTGAGGAGTTATCCTTTTTAGCCCATGCTCAGGTAATCCAGAGCNCCCACCTCCTGCCCCTGGCAACCACCTGAGCTGGTATTGAATAATATCAGAGTCCTGGCCATGTCCTCTCCCAGCTACTGCAAAAAATTAACCTGTCCTGGCTGAAACCAGGACAGTCTTTAGTGTTGATTACTACCATCAACTCCCTGCTTGCCAGGGAGATAATATTCGAGTTGAAGCTGCATTTCTTGTTTGTGGTGGAAAAATCAAACTTGCACACTAAAGGTGAATGGCACCGTGGGGTGCTGTGACTGTAAGAAAAAGAAGAAACTTCTCATAAATTACAAATAGACTTGACATACTTTTAAATTGTGAAAAAGCTCTTTAAAATATTTATTAAATACAAGTTTAAAAGTAGCTGTTTTCTTCAGGGTGCACAATATGGAAGAGCAGCCAGCCAGTGAGATATGGAGGTGAGGACGCTGAGTGGTAGGGTAGCCTTTCTCTCCCGTCATGTCTTAGTTCTGTAGCCTATCCCTCTCTGTCTTTAGCTCTCTCCTGATCAGATTTATCAAAAAAACCCTTCTCTTACCTGATTGTAAATTTACAATTCATTCTGGTTGCATTAATCAGTGCTACATTCTCCCAATATGTAAAACCACAAAAAACTCAGTCTNCAAATTCTGAATTCCCCATGAAATACACTAATAAAATGTCAACCATTTTATAATTTAGTAGCATCATAGTAATGATACTGTCTTCAGTTATATGTGTCTCTTTCAGGCAGCATTCGGCATACTGCTTGCACATAAAAAGTAAAATTAATATCTTAATATATAATTTAGTCTTTTTCCTAATACCACAACCCACTAAGTATAAANGAGACAGAATGTAGGAAGGTCATTTTGATTTTCAGACTATTAGATTTTGTTCAAGATTTTGTCCATGGATGGGATTAATCTCAGTACGTTTTAGTCGCTTAAAATACAGGCATCTGTCCTAAACAAAGGAGCTGGGCTGCCCATAACCAAAGGAAAGCAGCAGATACCTCCAAAAGGGGATTTATCCCTTTAAGGTGTCTAAAGAAGGTGGTGGGATGAACTCTGTAGGATTCCCTGTCTTTCNTTAAGTTTAAGAATTATTTCTTCTCGAGTTAATAATCATAATAATGGCAAAGGACACAATACTGAGCATTGCAATAGGATTAAAGAACACACCTTTCTTTTTTTTTTTGAAAGAATAGGAACAGCCAAAAGAAAAGGCAGTGATTAATTTATAAAACATATTTTGATCATATAGAAAACCTTCTGTTTAAGGATGTGTGATGATACTTGACAGACTATCATGAATTAAGCCTTACAGTCAGAGGAAAACTGATAACAAATCAGATTTTGGTTTGGTAACAAATGTCACCTGTAAAATTGTGTATCAAGGCAACCTGCCATTGTGAAAACTGGAATCACAGTGCCACAGGTTTCAACAAAGACACCAGAAAACAGTGGCCAGTTCTGCGCATGAGCTGTTGAACACCATTTCAGAGCTGCTCCATCACCGTGTTCATCACCCTGTTGCCCATGACCTTGCTGTACCCCAAACATCAATCCCTGCCCTGTGCTTGCTGCTGGGGACAGTCACAGGCAAATCTTGTGCTGAAATGCAAAACCATGACTCAAGTTGCCCTGTTGTCTTCAGCTTTAAATTGAGAAAAACCTAGGGTTCACACTGATGATCCAGAGTTTGAACTATTTCAGATGTGGCCCAATTTGTCCACACAAGTGCAATCACAGCTGTCTGGCAGGCATGTTTACAGTCACCTCAGAACCCCAAACAGCCCTCCAGACTATTCACACTCCTGCTGTGAGGAGTTATCCTTTTTAGCCCATGCTCAGGTAATCCAGAGCCACTAGACTTCTGATGTTAACTAGCTAAAAAGACTCTGATGTTTGGTTTCAAACCGGACCAACTGAACAGATGTTTAATTAAACAAGAGACAAGGTGTTGTTTGCCAGCACTTTAAGAATCCCAGCCTTCTGTTTTCAGTTGCATGAACTTTTTCTGCCATGAACTTAACCTGTCACAATCGCCTTTCAATGAATATATTTGCTGATGCCAGAAGCAGAAAGAGTTCACAAATCAAGCTTTTGACAGGTTGCAGGCTGGGTCTCATTCTCACCTACACCTTGGTGCCTCGGGGGACGTGCTGTCTTCTCCAGCTGAAGTGCACAGGTATGCCTCTGCTTGCTTCCCTCACTCAGCTCTGTTCATTCCCAGCTGCAACACTTGGCTGCCTGGAACCCAGGTAAGACGTCTTCAGTATTTAATTTTCCTGTTAAGCATGGAACCAAAGTGTGTTGGGGTTTTTCTGGTCCTTGTTTCTCCGTTAAAGGGAGTCAGGTTTAGAGAGCATCACTGGTATTGCATGTCACAGTGTTAGGGTAGGAATTGGATGTGTACCTGCCAAGATCACTCACCATGGGGACCTCTATTTCACTACAGTGCTGTTGCAGTGGTTGCAGCTTAAGTCATCTCTGAGCCTGTCCATTATTCTGACAGAGTATTAAAATTTAAAGTCCAACACAGGAGGAAAATATTTGCTCAGTTTTGCCTCGGACAGTGGATCTATGGCCAGGTCCCTCTGCCCTCTGTAGCCAGGCAGCCAGGCACAACTGCATGGATGTTCACCAGCATCATCTCCCTGTCACATGCCAGGCTCTCTGTGTTGTGGCAGGTGAGAGTAGCTGCAGCAGCATGAAAGCAGCTTTCCCTGCCTGTGGTTGCTGAAGTACTCATCTAGGTACAGCTGTTGTGTCATGTGCTGTATAGAGCTGTGTGCACCAAGCCCTCATGGAGTCTGTAATATCTGAAGTGCTTTTGTTTATGTTCCCACCACTCTGGGGGTGTATTTCATTTAAGCTCACTCAGTACAGTGATGACTGTGTGAAGGTGAGGAACAAGAACACAGCTGGGAAGTGGCGCTTGGGGCATGTTCATACAGGGATGCCCCAGCAACTGGAACTGTTTCAGGGCACACCAGCCTCACTGGTTCCTACAGGTGGAGAAAGAGGTGAAAGATGCAAAGACGGGGGCAGGTTTGGTTTGGGAGTTCTACTTGGTGGCAGGATGCTGGATTGTCTTTCATACCCATGGCTGCCTTTTTTTTTCCAACAGAAGTTTTGTGTTGGCATATCTCACTTTCCTCCAGGTAAATAAGAAGAGGAAGGATGCCACAATGCCACAATCAGCCTCTCTTGGACTCATGCTGAGATTCCCCTGTACAAATTTTTTGCATCAATGCTGACATTACCTGGTTTTCTTCACTACCGCTTAAGATGCACTTATGTCTCTGACAAAATTCATAGCACCTGGCATCAGGCATTTCTCAGTGGCATCTTCATTAGGACCTCTGACTATGTTTTAATTTAATGAAAACAAACAAGAACCTCCAGAGAAAGAGCTAGATTCTCTGCAAACAGCCCTGCTGAATCCACTTGAATTAAGTTGTTTTTAATTGAATACTACCGTATTTTAGCTGATAGCATTCCAGTTATATTTTACACTAAGTGTGAATATGTTTTCACGGTCTTCTCTGAATGCCTTTGTGAAGTGCTCCTCTGCTTTAATCCCAGTTCCAGTGCTGAAATTTCCATCATGAGATTTTTTTTTTTTTCTGCAGCTAAATCAAAGCCAGGGTTTCCTTTTAGTCTTTATATTTTTATTATGTCTCTGTCACTTTACCAAAGGCTGGTTCTGGGTACACCTGTGTGTCCTGATGAGAGAGAACACCAAGTGATGGACCAGTTTTTCTCTTGCAGCAGTACCAGTCAGAGTTTGATGGGGAGGCATGAGGCTGGGGCTGGCCATCCTGTTACACCTCAGTAAGTACAGATGCTAGAGTTACTCAGGCCAATTTTGAAATATTATCATGTGATTTACATACCTCTCCAAGATAATGTTAAAGCACTTCTTTTAAGAAAATGCTATTGAGAAACATGTGACAGTGAATCCTTATTCCCTACTCTCCTGCCAGTGAGGGACCTACAAGTGATAGGAAACAGTTAAGTACAAAGAAAACATACATGTTGTAATTGAGTCTGATTCAGGTCCTGAAAGGGGCAATCAACATCTGCTAATGAATAATGAGCATGGATTTGTATAACTAAAAAGAGCAGGCCAACTAAACACAGGCACTGCTTTACACCTAAAGAGAAAAGTGTCACTCATCTGAATTATAGCCTGAGCCACAGACTGAAATCTGGCTATAAAATGCTGTATTTTTACTGTTGGAGTTGTATTTCTAGTGTACTGTGGGATCCTCAAGTATCACTTGTTGGGGTTTTTTAACTGCACCTTCTCTAACAAGTTGAGCCAAGTAAAGCTGAATGGATATAGCCTCCAAGGTACCCATTCCTTTTCAGAGTTTCAGGACAGAACTTGTTTAAAAGGAAAAGCCCTGTAAGGGAAGTCTTAATATAATGGGGAAATACTGAAAGTTGTTTCAGGCAAAATAAACAAAAAGTCCTGCAATTATTCTGAAAATTCAGAATTACTCTGTTTATTTATTAATGACCACTTCGTGGGGTCTGAGGGGGTTCTGACATTGGACTAGGGATTCATTGCAAATTAAAAGAAAATCTGAGGGACCCCTGATGTCAATCCTGGTCTCAATCCTGGTCTCATTTCCACCATTATAGCTTGGAAATCAACAGAAATTAGTGGAATTAATTCAAATCTGTCTCTGTTCACAGAGTCAATTGAAATGCTCACTGTTCTTTTACTGGCAATGGGTATGTCAGGGCAGGAAGCATAATAAATTATTGCTCATGGCAGACTGGCATTTTTACTGAAAATAATGTGCTGAAAATTTAAGTTTTAGCATAGATTTGCAATATGCTAGCTATATTTTTTAATTATTGTTTTGCAGCAGGTGTGTTCATTACTGAAGTTCTTTTAAAAATGTGTAACTAAGGACAAAAGGGGTACAGGCACAGGATAATTGAGTTTTCTGCTTGTGGTGGGATTTTGTCTGGAGAATACTGCTGGCTATACAAAACAATAGAATCTTTCTTTGATCTTCTTTTCTGCTCAGTGCTGATAAGACCCCAGCATGCACAGCATGACTGTGATGCTGGGTCCTGCCACCCAGCCCTTGGGGACCTTCTCCAGGGCCGCAGCAAGCAACTGACAGCCTCATCAACCTGTGGGATGAGCAGCCCTCAGAAGTACTGCATTATAGGCTACCTAGAGGTTGGTTTGCTCTTTCTTGTTTAATAAACTGAACTCTTCTTACTAACCATATTCTTGTCTGTATAGGGAATTTGCCCGGACTAGGAAGTTCCTGCGGGAGTTATCTCAGTAATTATCAGACAGTGTGACACTAAGTCTGGTGGAAGGCTGTGCCTCACTGCAGCACATATGGAGGGTTTGGCAGCAAACAGCCCCACAGTGATGTGTATCTTCCCAAGGGGGAGAAACATCCCTGAGATGCACGGGGATTGAGCACAGGGATTTCTGAAGGAGCTTTGCTTCACAAGTCCTCTTCCCGCTCAGGCCCCAGAGGTGAAGCCCACAGTCTGTGTGTGTGAGTGCAGGGGGAGTGGGCTCCCACAGGCTGTAGGACCTTCTCTGGAGGACATGTCTGTCTGTATGGTGCTGAGGCCTGAGGCAGCCTGTTAAGAAATTCACACCATACTCTCCTCTCTTTTGATTTGAAATGAGGCCAATGTTGCTGAAAGCAGAAAACTGTCTCTGAAAAGGGAAGACCTAATGCTGTGGTCCAGGCTTTGGCCATGTGGGTGGGTCAGCAGATCCAAAATATGTTGGACCAGAGGGATGCCTCTCACTCCCTGGCTGCAGATGAGGGGGAATCACTGGGTATATGGAAGGTGTGCAGAAATGAGGATTCCTCTGTTCTACATCCTGGAGGACTTGGCCCCACTGAGCTAATAAAATGTCACAAATAGAAATATTTTCACTAAATAACAGCCTAACTGAAGAGGAAGTTAAAACCAGCTTAATTTATAATTGAATTGAATTTCAATTGAAAATAATTACAGTTTATGATCTTCTAGCTTAATGTTGT
Source organism: Oxylabes madagascariensis (assembly GCA_013400675.1). NCBI lineage: Eukaryota > Metazoa > Chordata > Aves > Passeriformes > Timaliidae > Oxylabes > Oxylabes madagascariensis. The sequence continues at coordinate 15,439 of VYZR01076057.1, read as the reverse complement.
GACACATTTGCAGAGTTAAGTATGGACATGGAACCAAGCACTGTGTGAAGTGGCACATTGTACCCAGTTTTTTTTTACAGTTTTCTGCAAAATGTAAATATCTATTTCCTTTGCTGAAATAGCCTGAATCATCTTTCTGGCCCTAAAGCTGGATGATTGCCTTTTATTCTTGATTTTTAGAAGGAGATCAAAGAGCAATAAAAAAAAAATTAATATTTTCATTTGCCTGTACTTATCCTTTGAATTGTGTAAATACAGACTAACGAAAAGGAACAGCTGTTCTGCAATAATCCCTGTGATTTAATGCTGCTTCAACATACCTTGACCCCTGGTGGCTGTCTCCTGAAAAGGGTGAAAACTACAAGCTCTGCTGCTTAGCAGAGCTTGAGAGAGAGACGCTCTGGCAATGTGTTCTGTTCCATCAGCTTGCCTAAAATGTGTTGTCACTTAGAGTGCATCAATCCCATTTCACTTACAATTTGCTTTCTCACCAGCACATTTTGAATGCTTTGCTGGAGGTAGACCAGGAAGTTTTGCATCTGACATCTTGTAAACCAAAGTTCTTCCTCTCCCAGTTCCCCTCCCGATGACCTGTGTCAGGTTTCATAAGAGCAAACCTTACTCATGAAAGTGGGTATTAGTCGACGTGGCAAGCTACCAAGAGCCAGGATTTAGCTGGGATTCAAATGGGGAAAAAAATAAAATTCAACTGCTTTGTGTTTGGAAAGAAGCACTACAAATAATTTTTAGTCTTTCATATGTCTTATTGTTTTTAAAATACAAGTTAAGTGGGTTTTAGCTCAGTGATTGGATTTACTACTTACACGTGTTTCGAAAGGAAAAGACAGGGCACTCAGTGTTGAGGAGAGTGTAAAGCTGCACAATTCACAGGCAAATGGGATCTGCCAGACATGGACATGCACATGCTTGTCCTTTGGAGCAGATTTTTATGGAGCAACCCCAAACATAAGTTGCCCCAGTGTCATATTGTGTGTCTATATAAACCAGAGTGTGAGTGTGCACAGTTCTTCCAACTGCTTCAACAATCTGAGCTGTCCTTACCAGAGCTTTGTGAAATGAGATGACAGAGTATTTTTCTTATTTCTCTCTCGTCTTCTAAAATGTGCATTCATACACTTGTCAAGCGTAGTATAGAATGACTGAATACAATACCTATTTACCAGGTTTAAAATACATGAATTATACCATACCTGTAAATCTATATCTCTTAATTTATTTAAATGCAAATAATTCCCAGGTGATTTCATAATGCAAAAATCTTAAAACCATTCCCAATTCTTCTCTGTAGATCCTGAGTGTGCCAAGTGGGGTGCCTCTCCACCCATCTCCTTCTGGGTCATTTCCAGCCTCCCAGCAATGGGCACTGAACTCATACCTCCTCCTTCAGCTCCCTCTGGGGTGCTGTGTCATCCCCTCTTCTTCCTGCCACTGTCCCCACCAGCCAGGCACACAGCTTGGGCATCACCTTCTGCTGTGGCTTAGTCCCACATCCCCACACTCAGGCTCTGCCCAAATCTCCTGGAGTTGGTCTGCCCAGTGCGTCCACCCCTGCCCACGCTGCTGGATACTTTCCTGGGACCCTGCTGGCTGTGATGGCTTCTCAGGCTCTCCACATGGCTCAGCACAGGTCATCTCCCAGGCCAGCATGTTAACCTTTCACCTCTTCTTGGTCTCCCGTTCAATCCCCACCTAATCACCTTAAACAGGAATTCCTTGCCCTCATTATCAAAGCCTCTCATTCAGAACTGAGATATCGGTTAATCATTACTACCTTCATCTTCTGCTTGTAACATTTTCAAAAAAGACCCTTGTATCCTATATTTCCTTCTTTGCATTGGTTTTAAACTATCCCATTTTCCCTATTCTTCCAAAGACACTGACAGCGGTCAGGGTGGTGGTGTCATCCCAAACCAAGTACTTACCTTGTACCTGGTCTTACTGGGATCCCTTCTCCACAACTGAAAAAGTATAATTTTTATAAAGTACCTGGAGAAGACCTTGACCAACACTTACTATGTGCATGCTACATACATATGATGGCTCTCTTGGGTTTGTATATGAAAAGCCTGAGTGATTTAAAGCACAGGCATCTAAAGCAACAAGACAGGTTCAAGCCTTGCAAAGGCATAAATATATGTACATCCACCTAATTTTTAGTGAAGAATCCAAACTAAGATTTTATTCTGCTCATTTTGTTTTCTAGGCTGAAGAGAAGTGCTTTATCTGTGATTCCAGGTACCCAAATAATCCCTATACCCAACACAACAGTCACATGGTGGAAAATGTTATCACAACATTTGAGCCTGAAAGGAAAAAGAAGTGGTGGCAGTCAGAAAATGGTAAGTTTCTTAGGGAAAATATTACTGCAAAATGTTACTGTGAGATTTCTTTATGTAATTGGCTTTCACAAAGTTGCCTTCATGAAGAGATGAAAAAAAACTGCATCTGTTCTTTGATTAGGTAATACTGAATGATTTTAACCCATTTGTGTGTAGCAAGATATGATTTCAGGTGGTCTGTTTTTCTATGGACAAGTTTTAAACTCAGCACCTCCAAGAGCTGACCAGAGGACCTGTGGCAATGCTGGGTTATACATGAAAGCCATATATTTTACACAGGGTGTCTGCCCTGTGAATTTTCAGAGAATTTTCATTTGGGGCAAAATATACATTTGCCTACAGATGTAATGTAAAGATAGTGTGTAAAACACAAATACACATTTAAAAAATAGCCTGGCTATCAGTTCCCTTATTCTGATACTCCCAAGTTCCTTTTCTGCAGGGCTGTTCTTGATCTGTTCATCCCTCAGCTTGTATTGATACTGGGGGTTGTCCTAACCCAGGTGCAGCACCTTGGACTTGGCCATGACAAATCTCATCAGACTCCCATGGGCCCACATCTCGAGCTTTTCCAGGTCTCTCTGGATGGTCACTAATCCTTCACGTGTCAACAGCACCACTAGACTTGGTTTCCTCTGCAACTTGCTGAGGATGTATGGGATCCCAGAATTGATGACGATAATATCCTTACAGCTTCTCTGGGAAGACATGCTCAGAGGAATAACATTTACTCTTATTTGACATACATATTATGTGAAAAACAGTTGACTGGTTGGAAATTAAGGCATAGAAAAAGAAGATAATATGTTACTTCTGAGTATCCAAGTTAAAATCCATAAGCCTTGTTTTTTCATGGAGTTTAGCAAGGATCTGTCACCGGCTTTGGGCACCACTGCCAATAAAGCTGTGGGCCAACTGTAAGAGGAGGTTTCCTTGTTTTCCCTATCTTTCTTCTGGGATGAGGTCTCATGCACAGCCTGGTCAGCAGGAGTCCTGAGATGGTGCATGCAGATGTGAACAATGGGGATATCAGCTGAGCTCCTACAACTCTCTACAAAGAATGTGTGACTTTTGGAGGTTTTTTTTTCCATATTTGTTGCAGTTTTGGAAGATGCCTGGTGCAGTAGCTCTGCTCATGGCAAATTTCACATTTGGAATTGTAGAAGGGTTTAACAGTTCTGTTTAGCATGAAGAAAACACCTCATATTATTAGTTCTCTTTTTCTTTCTTAGCAATAAGTAAATTATTTGAATGGATTTTAAAAAATAAGCCTAACTGGATATAGAAACACACAAACCCAGAACTCTACCGTGGCCATCATTTACAGTCTGAATTTTGTGAGCAGGACCTTCAGCCACCTCCTGCAGTCTCAGTGACATGCAGCATTGCTGGTGACAGTGCCAGGAAAGCAGCACATCGTATTGCCCCAGAGAAAGTGGTCCAGCTGCATGGGTTTGTGCACAGGGAATGCCCTAAAGGGTCTAGCTGCTCTGCTGAAAAAGGCATCTTTAAATCCCCCATGGGAAAACTGTCTCAGCAGCCCCTTCAATGTACACATTGTGCACTTCATTTTCATTCTCTTTTCAGGCATTGACCATGTCAGCATTAGATTGGACCTAGAAACTTTATTCCAGTTCAGCCATCTTATCCTGACCTTTAAGGTACATCTTTTACCAGAGCTTTTATGTAATGTTATACATTAATTACTTAACCACAGGAATAAATTGCTTAGAGAGGCAATGAAAGCTCCATCTTTAGAGGTTTGTAAGAAGAGGTTAGATAAACACCTGTCTAGTATGGTTAAATTGTAGTTGATCCTGCCTTAGGGCAGGAGGATAGACTGAACAGCTTCCTATTCATATGCCTTCTGGTCCTATTTTCTATAAATTCAAGAATTAAAACTGAAAAAATTCTTTGTAAAATTAAACTCTAAAAATGTAGGACATATCTGAAGTGCAGTTGCTCTTTCAAATTAGTTCAGCTCATGCGTATCTATTATGATGCAGATAATTACAATTTTTCTTTGAACAAAATTCCTATTGTTATGGTAAACTTCCTTACTTAGAAAGTTATCACATATCTATATGAAAAGTTACCTTTCCCTTTTGCTAGAGGGAGGTTCTAATGAGGTTTTTCAGAGACCTCTGTAGCCATCACAGTAACAAGCCTATAAGCTCTCAAATACAAAATTTTAACATCCTCCAAAGAGTAAGGAATATCAGTATAACATACCCTGAGGTGTCTTATTAATACCTGCTTAGGCAATTTTTGAAATGTTTCTTGCAGACATTTCGGCCTGCAGCAATGCTGGTTGAGCGCTCTACCGATTTTGGTCAGACCTGGAGAGTGTTTAGATATTTTGCACATGACTGTGCAGCTTCTTTTCCCAATATCTCTTCTGGTCCAGCAAAAAGTGTTGGAGATGTTGTTTGTGATTCAAGATATTCAGACATCGAGCCCTCCTCTGAAGGCGAGGTACTGTCAAGTGTCTGTTTGTATGAGTTCAAATCATATGTGGAACTGAAGGGTCTTGTCTGTGTCTGCTAAAAGAAGAGGCCTGTCCTTTGATCCCTTTTGTGGCTGCTCATCCCATCTCTAGAACTTTATTGATTTGTTTTGCAGGTTGTTTTAAAAGCTTTGGATCCCAGCTTTGAAATAGAAAATCCGTATGTGCCATATATCCAAGGTATGGACACTATGTATTTTGTCCAGAGACACTTTGCTGGTATTATTTGTTTTGTACACTGGAAGGGTTAACAGCTCAGCTGGTGTAAATCAATGATGTTGAAAATTAGGTACCTAAAGATCTTAGGGAGACACTGTATTAATAAATGAAATGGGCCAGTCTTGTTCTCTAGCCCTGGGGGCAAACAGCAAAGCTCTGCAGAGCACATCCGTGAAGCTAAACTGTCTTTCCCTCTGGATTCAGGCCCAATCCACACTGCTTTTTGAGAGCAGTCCCAGAAGTACACATGAACCCATGAAGACAATGGCTGGGAAAATGCAGAGCCATACCAAGCAGGATGCTAACACTTATGCAGCTGTGTGCCAGCAGTGGGTCCCTGCACTGCCACTGTAGGCATTACTGATCTTGGCCAATAGTGGATCGTTTTCATTATTTCTTCACTATGGGAAAATTCTTGGATGACTAATTCAAGCTGAGGATTTAATACTGTTCATTTTAGACTGAACTCAGGCTCCTGATCGCTCTCCTTTCCTTCCAGATCTAATTACATTGACAAACCTAAGGATCAATTTCACTAAACTCCACACCCTTGGAGATGCTCTTCTTGGGAGGAGGCACGGTGATCCCCTGGAGAAGTACTACTATGCCATCTATGAGATGGTAGTGCGGGGCAGCTGCTTTTGCAATGGCCATGCCAGCCAGTGTGATTCCATGCAGAACTTACGAGGAGATGTTTTCCATCAGTCTGGGATGGTGCGTCCTTAATGCTGTCTCCAAAAAGGAGAGTCTCGATTGGTATTTTGTGAGAAGGAAGAGATGGAGGGAGGGAGCGAGAGGAAGATCTCTGATAATCTTTGGATTGACCATTTGCAACTGCTAGTTGTTAAATGTTTCAATGCAGACTCTGCCTTTAAAACCCTGGGTTGGAATGCACAGAAGCTGTCTTTGTTGGCACTACTGTGGTGTTTGAAAAGCAACTGGGACAAGACATGTAGATAATAGCAGCAAAATTCCAGAGCTGTAATGGCGCAAATGTAATGCAGTAAGTAGCCTATGGCATGTGTAGACTTGAATGGCCACTTGTTGGGTGCATTCCACACTCCAGCTGGGCCTGGAGGCTCTGCAGTGGGAGAGGAGGCATTGGCACAAAGAATAGTTGATAATGCGAAGCTCACCCATGAAAAATGGATTATTAAAATTTACAGGAATGTGATTGCAAGTTCTTTCCCTCTGGGAACAAGAGTTTTTTCTCCTGGAAAATACGTATCTCAGTATGAAGACATGCAGGGAGAGAGAGAGAATCTAAAATGTTGAAGTCTCCTTTGATATCTCTATAAGTGGTTTTTTTTTCTAAATGTTGCTCAGTGGCTTTACAACTATTTGGTTAAAGTTTGCAGCTCTGTTCTCCAGACCTTTTACTCAAATCATTGAAAATTATGTCAGCTGAGGGAGCCAAAGAGCTTCAAAATTTCCTGATCTGACATACCTTAGAAAGATATTTCTCCTCTCCTCTCCTCTCCTCTCCTCTCCTCTCTTTTGTCACCTTATCTCCTCTCTGTTCTCACCTCATTACAGGTCCATGGGAGATGTATCTGCCACCATAACACTGAAGGTTTGTCTTGTGAAAGATGTAAAGATTTCTACAATGATGCTCCCTGGAGGCCAGCTGAAGGAACACAAGATAATGCTTGCAAACGTAATTCAAACATGATATTTTTCTTTTTAATAGCCAGGAGTGGGTGTGGCACAATCCTAGTCCAATCCTAAATGGGATGGCCAGGTTTCTGGGAGGGAGAATTTTTCATGCCTCATCCAGAAAAACAGATTCCTGCATCCATAAGTGCTGTGTTATTCTACAAGAGGAAGAGCTGTTTCATGTTCTTATTCTTCAAATAGAGAAAAAAAAACAACCAATAAAGAGAGGAAAAACAGCTAATGCAAAAAAGATCATTCATTGGTTTGCAGTGTTTTTCATGTGAGTGAAACAATGCAGACAAGGCTAAATTATTTATTTCCACAATAATGAGTAATGTAGTATACACAAGAATAATATTTTAGGGTCTGTAACAAATATTCAGCTAGAGATTTCTTCAGCAGAGTAGTGTTCCCCCCTGCATATCAGGCACACTCACCTGCATTTCCAAGTTTAGGATACAGTTCTGTCTGTAATTGGAGTATTTTTTTTCCCCAATTTTTTCCCCCCAGCTGTACCACACAAGGCCTGGGAATAATCTTGCTGGGCACTGAAATCATACAAGTAACCAGTAACCCTGTGTTAAGTGTGGCAATGTGGCCAGACCACAATATTTCCATGGTGTGAAATACCCCTCTGTTTGTTTTGGTTTCAGGTTGTAACTGCAACAGCCACTCCAGCAGGTGCCACTTTGACATGGCGCTGTACCAGGCCAGCGGCGGGGTCAGCGGTGGCGTTTGTGAGGACTGTCAGGACAACACCACCGGCCAACACTGCGACAAGTGCAAACCTTCCTTTTACCAGGATCCACTCAAAGTCATCTCAGATCCTGGGGCATGCCTCCGTAAGCTTGCCTTTTTAACTTCTCTAAGAATGACTCAAAACGGGGTTGTTCTGGTTCCCTTTGCTCTGAGACCTATGGCCATCACCATGCTTAAATGTCTGCATGGTTGTAAAAATGTTACCAAAACTGTAACATCCAAACTGCCTTACTAAGTAGCTGCATGACAGTATCCTCCAACCAGTATTGTAAAGAGCTGCATATTCCAACTCCTTGCTAAACAGAGCTTAGAAATCCAGCGAAGCTATCATTTTTCTTGAACAAGGTCAATCTGGATATGAATAGCAGTAGTGATGTTGCTTCTGTGACCTTCAGCGATTACAGAAGAGGCTCTAAAGTGCTGGGAGGAGTAAATAACTTTTGCTAGATACCTGCCATATGCAAGAAAAGTAATCTTTCAGACATGAAAGCTCTTCTGAAAGATAACCTAAATTCATTATTAACATAGGATGGAGAAAATGCTCTGAATGTTGTTTAATTGTAGCAATTGATTGGCATGAAAAGTCCTTCAGGAGCCAAGGGCAGATTACCAGCAGCTCTGTCATTGCATTTTCATGCTTACATCTACATGTGCTTTTTTGATGCGTCTCCCTGACCCTGCCTGTAGCATGCAGCTGTGACCCGGCGGGCACCTTGCCCGAGGCCGTGTGCGAGAGCCGCACGGATGCCGCGCTGGGGACGGTGGCGGGACGCTGCCCCTGCAAGGAGAACGTGGAGGGCGCCCGCTGCGACAGGTGCCGGGCAAACTACTACGGGCTGAGCAGGAGCGACCCCCTGGGCTGCCGGCGTATGTAAACCACCTCTCCTAGTCTCCTTCCCAAAGCATCCTTCAGGCATGGAGGTAGTTGAATGCACAGATCCACACACTTATGCTCTATTTGAGTCACAAAATACCCTGTTGCCTACTGTAATTTAATGTCAACGTAACTCAAGGTTTCTGGTGCAGCATCCAAGGCTGAATGCAATGCAAACTGAAACAATGCAAAATCACCTTCAGAATGCATAGTATAATGTAACAGATCAGGCTATTGTTAATAGAAGGGTTATTAAATATGCAATTTAATTGAAAAGAGATATTGAGGTGACAGGAGCTGCTGCCTTGCCAAGAGAACTTCCAGCCAACCATTCTTCTGAAAAAGGCTTGGTGAAAACACATCCCACCCCTGCCCAGATGCACTGTGGGTTTGAGAGCACACTGTGCCCACACCAGGTGCTCAGCCACACACAAGGACTGCAGGGCAGATCAGCACACAGCACTTGGCAAACCACTGCAGAGGCCTTCTGCCAGTGCCTCTGCTCCCCCCAGAGAGGGACCTACCGAGGAAATTGCCCATTTCCAAGGGCAGTCTGAGGGCTGGAGGCTGGCAGGGCACATTCATCTGCAGAGTGTCCGTGTGGGAGGATGGAGACTGCCCGTCACGCTGATGCCACATCTAACATAAATGCCAGTCCTGCTGCTGTAACTGGGGCCTGCAGAGGTAACTGCACTTTTCTGTCCCTGCAGCCTGCAACTGTGATCCCTTGGGCAGTTTGCCCTTCTCCATCTGTGATCCTGCCACGGGAGAGTGCCTCTGCCAGAGGTTCACCACAGGGCAACGCTGTGAAAAATGCCTTGTACGTACTCAGTTTTTGGGTTTGTTTCAGCATGTGGTTTTGGAAGTCTCCTCACCCATCTCACACCTTTTCATTGCCAGAAAAGTAAACAATCAGTCAAAATGCAAAATAATTTTATAGCTATATGCTCCTATTTTGCATTGACAAATTTGCTTCTCTTTCACTGCTTCCAAACATTTGTGCAATCAAATTGCAGGGGGAGGAGCACTCCCAGGAAGGGAAGGAAATGCAAAATTATGTCCTTGATCCATCTTTGCTGTTTACAGAGCAATTTGCTTGTACAAGTGGGTAAATATCTGGCTCTTGCAGTGGCTGAGCACCCCTGCTACCCGGTAAGAGAAGCAATCTCCCATGGCCAAGCACAGTAGTGCTCCAGAGCATTGTTCATCCAGCAGAACGAGTTTTGTTTTGCTTTGCATACTTAAATATTTGCCATAAAAGAACCTTTCTCTTTATACCAGGCAGGATACTGGGGTCTTGGCAACAGCTTGTATGGCTGTTCTCCATGTGACTGTGATATTGGTGGATCCCAGAATAACTTGTAAGTTAAAATTCTTCATGTTCTTTCTTGGTTTTAATTTTTATAAACTCTTAGGCTAGATTTTCTGGTTAGGTTAATACAGTCACAGTACAGATAGGAAAATAGAATGTAGATGGAATTTCATCATATACAGTGTAAATTTGGGGAGAGATCTTGGAAATTTATTTGTGGTAAGGGGATTTACCTATTTCCTTGAATTAGGTTGAGCCAAGATGTGTTTAACATGAAATATTAAACATATGCCTTGAGAGAACCAGTGGCCCTAATATTAGTAGAAATTAGAAGTAAGCTAGAGGTGACATTTTTAACCTAGCTTGCTACATCAACCTTAAATGCTAGAATTTTTTCTCTGGCTCCTATTTAAAATGTATGATTTTAGAAGCAAAGTTGGTTTCAGTTGGGGTCCTCCAAAAATCTGTTGGGCAGAGGACTTCACTACTGCTGTTAGACATCAGGCAGAGGAGCACACAGTCCCATGCTGTAGAGCAGCTCCTTGTGAACAGGTAAATCACCTGGTGTGTTAAATATGCAAGTGAGTATATGAAAACATTCCATATCACATCAAAGATCCTTCTGATCTCATGTCCTGCTTCCATAATTGTGGGTGACGGATTATTAAGATTCGTGATATAGTGATTCTTATAGAAAAAGATACAAGAAATGATACATGAATAGACAGTAACAGATGCTCAGGGAACAAAAGGATCAGTGCTTCAGGCATGGAACAGACAAAGACAAAGCAGGTCGTGGACTCTGAAGTCTTGGAAAAGTAGCTTTGAATAAATCCAGCATCAGAAATAGAGGAGGTGGGTGGTAGGAAGAAGTTTAGTAACAGAGGTAATCCAGCAATGGGAGAAATTAAGCAAAGGTGGAACAAGGGTCTGAGCTGTCCTCATGCTGTAAGGACCCAACTGTGCCACACTGATGTCCTCCCTTTACCACCTCCTCCTGTAGGTGCTCACTGAAGGATGGTCAGTGCGAGTGTCTGCCCAATATCGTGAGCCGCCAGTGCAACGAGCCAGCTCCAGGATACTTCTTTCTACCCCTGGATTATTATATTTATGAAGCTGAGCATGCAAAGCCCCTTTCTGGCTCTGCACCCTTGGTAGGTGTTTGGCTTTTTAGGTGTTGTGCTGAGAGGGGATCATTGCAGTGGTGATACAGGAGCTGAGGCTGTGGAGGAGATCCCTTGCTTGGGGAGCAGCTCTTCAGCAGGAAAATGCACAGCAAGTCCCTCGACCATCATCAGTTTGTCTTTGTTTTTCATGGATATGACTATTCCATAACTGTGGCTGTTAAAAAGGGACAGTCACTACAGCGTGATATGACCTGCAAAGCTGCCCTTGCTGCTTCCAAGTGCAGGCTGGTCTAGTGTGAATTAGAGAAATTAATTTAATTATTTAAATTAGAGGAAAGTGTTTGAGTTGCCAATAGCTCTCATGAAATGTTTGATTTCTGGGAATCTCCAACAAGGGAAGAATCAAATTACTCTCTGCTCCATTGGACTAATTCCTGCTGCCTTATATAAAGGCATTGATTGTAGCCTAATTTCTTAAAGAATTTGGCATCCATCTGTAATGTTTTTAGAAAAATTAATTTTTTTTTTTCCTCCTTCAACATGGGGGTAGTTGTTCCCCATGCTGAGTGCAAGCCTGGAATGCATCCCTTCCTCTGTCTATGCTTTTGTTAACATTTTTTCTCTGGCATGTTGTACAGAAACTATAGATAAGGAATAAAAAAAATATGTTTATTTGCAGGTTACATCCACAAATATTTAGCTATAATCACAATCAGTAATTATCCTACAGTCCAATAATAAAATGGAAAACAGATGTCTGGGACATAGCTTATGAGGGAAAAGTGCAAGTTAATTTTAAGGGAGTGAGGGAAAAGATTTCCAGCAGCTGCTGGGCCACAGTTTAGAGTTTCTCCCAGCAGAGAATAGATCTTGTTTTAAGAATGTGGATTTTCATTTAGTTGCTTACCACCCTTCAACATTGTTGAGACAGTGCTGCTCCTTTTTTATTACTTCATAGGTTCAGCCAAGCACTCTTCCAAGGTGTGACACCTACTTCCAGAAGAAAGGCTATGAGTTCATGATTGAAAATGGAAAGATTGTGTTAAACAGGAACACAAAACGAACTGTAAGAAAATCTGGACAGCAACAGGTAAATTAGTACTTGAGTAGTTACTTAAGTTTACACCAAATAATAACATTTTATTTTGTAACAAAGGGCAAGGAAATGCCTGAGCACATGGGATTCACAGTTTTAGATATTACAATCCTGACACAAATCAAGTTTTTGGTACACACTTGGGTTGGACATTTTATTATTCACACTGACAGGCTTGCTCTGCCATGTCCAGTGCCTTTGTAGTCTCAAGTTCCCTGAATTTCTGGAAGAGAAAAGTCCTTATGAAAGGCAATTTTTTTTTTTTTTTGGTTGCAAGACATTTCTAACAAGTTTACCAAGACATTAGCATGGTACCTCCTGCACTTAAATGCAGCCATTTTAAGTATTGATATTTATGTGTCCAGCCTATAATGAAAGGTTTAGCCATGTATGAAATCAGGCTTACTCTGTTTAAGGTTTGCACTGTGAATGTTTGGAGATGCCAAATATTCAGAGGTGACTGGATTGTTCTAGTTCCTCATATTGCTGTTGCTGCAAAGTTATAGGAATCTTTTCTTTACTTGTGACCCTAAATATCCTACCTTTGGGAGAATTCTTAGATTGTTGATCTCAAGGTTGTTCAGAAAATGAGACTAATGGCTAAAATAAGTAAACGTGGCAAAAATATCTCCTTTCTTTTTTCCTAGTTTGTTGGTTTTTTTTGTAATTGGACTCTGTGTGTTGTTGCAAATGTCAGTGTGTCCTTGCAGGGTGCCATGCAGTTTGGAGAGGACTGGGATTCAGCGGTGGTGTTCCGGCAGCCCAGCGCTGGTCGGGCCGTCACGTGGACAGGACACGGCTTTGCCCGCGTCCCCAGCGGGGCTGGGCTGAGATTTGCCATCAACAATGTTCCCTTTGCCATGGACTTCGATATCACAGTTCGTTATGAGCCTGAGGTACTTGTGATGTCTTGCATGTCTTGTGTGATGATGTGACAGGTGCAGGGTCTATTTTGTGAATTACAGGATGAGCAACTTGTCCTATTCTTTATATCTAAAATTGAAATTGCTTGTTGCCTTTTCACCCAGTAACAAGTTGCTTTACCAACCAAGTAATATGTCCTCCACTGACTCCCTTTCCACTCAAATATGAAAAATCAGCACTAAAAGCGTTTTCTAAGCATCAGCCAAGATTTTGTCTTCTGAATGTTTCTCTTTTGGACCTTTTCTTGGACTGGACTTTTATTCAAAAATCAAACACATGGAAAATTCAGTTCCTTTTAGACAAGCATCCTCTATTCCTAGCTGGGATTTTGGGGGCAGTAAAATGTGCACAGGCAGGAATGATCTGCATAGAGATTTATCCAGGCCTTTTGCAGTCACCCTGCTTCCCAGTTGTTCCAGCTGGACTCTAAAATGTGTGAAAATTGTAGGAAAATAGCCAAATTCCTATTTTTTGCTTGGAGAAAATTTCTCAATGATGATGACATGTCTAGGGAAACCTGTTAATCCAAATCTGATTAAACTCAGGTCCTCACCCATGTCTTCAAAAACACAAGCAAGTGTTTTATTGGTACCAGCTTTTGTATACGCCTTACTCTTTTGCAATTCTCTGGGACAGTCCCACAACTCAAGATTTTCCTGCTGTCTATTGTATTCTGCTTTGTGACTGTTACTCTGAGGCAAAACAATCTCCCAGTGTCTTAAAACATGGGAACAATTTTTCAGTGGGCTGGTTTGATGAAGCTTTTTCTGTCTAAGGATTGAAGAGCTGGGTTTTAAATACATTTGTTTCAAAGTCTTTCATGTTTATTATTTCTTATTAGATGTGTGAGAAGGCAGCTAATGAAGGATATCTCCAGAATAACACTGTGCTAAGAAAAGAAACAACTCCAATGACTCTAACAGAGCTGTTTCCATTTGAACCAGCTAAGATCCCATTTCCGTCTCTGCTTTTCATTAGCCATTGCAAATACAATGAATTTTTCCCAAATAACATAGTTTTTCAGTGCTGTAAAGAATAAAGAGAAAATCTGTTTTGTCACTACAGCGTGCAGTCATTCAGATGGCTTTCATTAACCCTTGCAAAGAGAAAGCAGGTTTTTCAGATACAATCTATTGCCATAATTTTTGTCTTTTGTTTATAGTTCTTGGAAGACTGGCTTGCGAGTGTTGCCATCCAGCCTGCTGGCATCTTGTCAGGTCAACACTGCAAAAACACGGTCCTTTCACAGGAGCCACATGAGTTGCCTCTCCCAGCTACAAAGAGGTCTGACTGTTGCTGTCTTTTTGTCTGTAGATCTTCTGTGTACAAATCATTTGCTGAAGCACTGCAGAGCAACTCATGTGTGGGAGAGTGGGAATATCAGAATCAGATGTGTGGCCTTTTCTGTTGCTGGCACACCACAGTACTACACAGGCTCTAAGGAAGAGTCTGATGCCCCAGGCTTAGTCTGGCAAAGGTTTGCCAAACCCAGGAGAGCAGGCTGAGATCCAGCTGGGGCTGGTCATTGCTCTGGTGAAGCACCAACTGCAGCTGCTTCAGTATAGAAAGGAAATATTGACTTAAAGTCACTGTCCTAGTCTATTTTCAAAACCAGCTGTTCAGCTTGAACCTGTGTAAGGAATGGAGAGAAGCTAAGAGAATGTGACCAATGTCCTGATCAAATAGGGACAGGAAGGGATGAATATGAACAGTGAGTTGCAAACCCCCTTGCTTGAAGTAGTAAAATCTGCCATTTTCAGTTTAATCTCCTCCGTTTTAACTTGTGCTTGGTGTATCATCTAGCAGAAGTCCCAGATCTTTCCCAAAGCCTGCAAGCATGGGGCTGGGTGTGCTCCTCACAGCAGCAGGGCTTGCTCCAGGCTGCGGGCATCAGTTTGCAGGCAAAGAGGGAAAAGAGAGCTCACAACACCCAGTAAACTTGCCTTGTCCTTACTCCTGCCTATAACTGTGCTTCATTTCTGCTAAACAGGATTGCAATTCTGCAAATTCCAGTCTGCCTGGAGCCGGGAACAGAATATTTTGTGGATGTGTATTTTTCTCAGCTCTCTGCCTCTGACAAAAAGGCAAAATCATTCATCTTGATTGACTCAGTGAGTAGTTCTGTCACAAGTCCCTTGAGGTTGTACTTATACACAGTGTTTTTACAGACTTACTAGAAGCATTTTTAAATAATTTATACTGTGACTTAATAGAAATTCAGCTTCTGTTTATCTCCATTGGCACTGTTTGCATATTTTTGTATGGAAATGCAGAGTTGTATCTGGTTAAATTTTCATGGAGCAATACTTGTTGCATATGTTGCATGTGTCTCTATCTGTTGCTCATTGATTATGAACACAGTCCATATATATATGCTGATAAGATGCTGTGGCTATGGATATAAATTTGTGCAGCTCCTCATCACTTAGGTTTTTAAAAATATCTCTAATTTGTCAGGATTACAGATATTTTTAAAGATGATATTGGAAAAGTAAAATTAGTCGTGTACTTCCTGGGAATCAGGTCCAGATATTTCCCAAGTTTCCATCAAGTCAGGAACTGGGTGTTAGTTTTGAGTCCTTCTCTTGGGAAAAATATTTTTTGGT
>VYZR01076056.1:1350-12489 GCA_013400675.1 Oxylabes madagascariensis | reverse complement strand
TGGGAAAGAAGAGCAGATACAGGAGTAATGAAGAAGCTCCGGGTGGAACAACTGCTAAATATTTATAACATAAAAGTCAAGGAATAGTAGAAATGAAAACTACTGGAATACCTGTCAGCAAGTCTGATGAGCTCTCTCAAATCATAAGCACTATTTATTATAATCAAGTAGCTAACTAGTAAGTTGTCTATGGCTCAGTGAAACAACAAAACCTCCCTGTACCACTACTTGATGAAAAATACAGATCTGGAAGATGCAACTAACTTCATGACAGTTACCAGCAACCAAAAAATGCAAAAAATGGAAGAGGATTCAGTAAGTGAAGAAATAAAGGAATATAACTAAATTGTTTCTAAACTATATTTTTATGGCCGATAGGCGATTAACAAACCCAATACATTTTTTTAAATGAAATTATGGATGTGATTGTTAAGCACATTTAGTGAAACTTTGTATAGTATTTTTACTGAAAATAGAGACAATATTACAAAATAATTTTTTTCCTAAATTAAGTTTAAAAACGTGAAATAGAGTAAAAAAATGCTTACAAATGGAAAATTATTTTATAGATATTAAGCATGACGTAGCATTGCCTGAAATATTCTTATAATTTATTGATGATTTGTGAAAAAATACAAAATTTCTGTTTACAATATTTTCAGGTCATTTTCAACTGTGGTGTTTGTGGGTGTAAATAGTTTTGTGAACTTTTCCTTTATACTAAATAATCAGATTTGAGCCTTTTTTCTATTCTTCACACTAGCAAAGGACAGTTTCATGGGCACAAGTCTTCATGTAATCCTGGAGGACACCTTTGAAATTGAAGCCTATGCACAATGCACAGTATGTTTGCCTGTTGCCAATGTAAGCAGCCATGCTTACCCTCCTGCACCATTTTCTCATTATACTCCCATAGTGTTTACAATGAAAATATTCTGCTATAATCAGATTTGAAAGCCATGAGTTATTCAGGCCCAATGCATAGCAGCAATTTAACTCAAGGGTAAAGAACACACCTGTTGAGCTCTAAATAAGGCGCTGCATAGTTCACCAAACATTCCAAATAACATAACAGTAACCAAAATGTGACTCAGGAAATCACAGCTTGATGTTTATTTTTCAGAAAGAAAGGAAGTCCTAAAGGTTTTGTTTCCATGCTAGTTTAATTGTGACAGTCACAGCCTGTGATATGAGAATTACTCTCTGCATTTACAGGCTATGGTAGGAAAGGAGAAGCAACCTAGCAGCGTCAGTATTCAGCATCTAAAGAAGCAGAGTATGAAATATCATCTGTCCATCACTGAATCACCTGGCAGAATGATTTGACAGGAGAAAACGTCATGTTCTACAATGAAAAAAAATTGCACTTGTTAGAGTATAAGCCTTGTAATAAAAGAGATTTGAACATACACAAATACTGCTGCAGTTCCTATGTTTAGTCTAGCCTGTTTCATTGATTTAGCTGCATGAATTTTAAGCATTGGAAATCAAAATGTCTGATATGTCATACTTTCTCTTGAGTCAGGAATTCAAGCCCTAATAGCTCTTTTCCATTCATGATAGTTTTGTTTTCATACTTGTCTTTTATTTCCCTACTTTGACAAACCAGGTCGTTTCCCTATCTCGCTTATTTACCCATCATGCCTCTCTTACCCCAGGATTGTAAAAATATGTTTCTGCACAAAGTTTATGAATAAGTTCCAGTTGTTCATATGCAATACATATGCTAAAATTTCAGAGGCTTAGAGGAGATGAGATTTTATATTTTCATTTCACTTTAATTTGTTTCTGTGAGTCTGAGTAATGTTAAATTTATCTATCAGTTACTAGTTACTAGTTTTCAGATCTTTGGAAGGCTATAATGCTACTGAAGTACGGTTCTTAATGTGTTTATGTAGAATTGACTTCAAATTTATGCCCTATAAACAGGCATAACCATTTCAATTTAACAATTGCTTTAATCAGTATTTCAGAATGACAACTTGAAATTATCCTATTAACTTTGTTATTGCAGCATTTATAGCCTTTGCAATAAATAGCCATTTGGATGATATCACTGTACAACTTTATTTGAAGAAAAGAGTGAAAGGAGATAAATACACAGCTTCAGTTTGTGGTGCAAGAATGTCCTTTTATATCTTACAAATGTCAATATCTGTAGGACATTACTTAATAATGCTGCTAGTTGAAAAATAGCATATAATCTACTTGTGTTCTTGAGCATATTACTATACCAACATTAACCATAAAAAGATGATACTTTTTTCTCATATTACAATTTTAAATCTTTGTTTTTCAACTAAATAAAACTGTTCTATATACCCAGAAGAAGAGCCAGAAAGATATTTTCGTATTATGTCCTCCTGATGACCTTTATACAGCTATCTCACCAGTCTCACTTGGATATAAAAGCCAGTGTCATAAGGAAACGAGAATATATTGGACTTGTGATACAGCTTATCAAAACGTGAGATAAGAATGTAAAGAGATGACAACTTCTAGACAGATCCTTTAAGTAAATGCATTTCATAGCATCTTTAAGTACTGCTTTTCAGTGGCTTGTGCCTGAGAAAAGGAATAGTACTCTAGTTTAAGAATCTGTACACATGGTTGCACTTTGAAAATCCAGCCAAGAGAGAAAAATCCCTTTTCAGCTAAAGTGAAATCTAGTTGAACTGCTGCAGACAATTAACTTTTAGGACTTGTATCCTTTTCCTCTGATACCTATCTCACTGGTCTTCCCTTTCATGTGATATATTTAACAAGCATGTTTTTAATAAATTTGTGATTTCTTAAAAAACAGTGGTTTTGTCCTACATCTATAATCCCACTTGCACATTAAACAAAGGATAATAAAGAACTGCCAGGACATTGAAGACAAAGCTATTTCCAATACAGAAAGGAAAACAGTGTATTTCATAGTCAGAGTGGTCTTACACCTCTGTTATTATTCTGCTTTCAGGACTGCAGTACATGAGCTGACGTTAATTCAGATGTGCTTTAGTTCAGTTCCATCATGCATGTAGCCCTCACATTACATAACTTGACTTTTGGAACTTAAGCTGCCTATTCTCCTTTACTTTGGTCCCTTTTTTCAGGTCCATGATGATTCTGTGTAGCCACATCATTGACCATTTATTCATTTTTGTGCTGTCTCTGATCTCCTTTCGCCTGGGGGTCATCAAGTTCCCACCTTTCAATTCCATTCTTCATGTAGAGTCTGTACCTCGCAATTCTTTTTTGCTTTCTTCCCTGTTACCCTGCCTGCTTCCATTTTGCCTCCCACGTTCTTTTCCCCTCGCTTTCTTTTGCCCGGTCAGCTGATCTTTCATCATTCAGAGTAAATGGAAAGTTAGAGAATTGTAAAGCCCTTCTTTCCGATGATTGTGCCAGTATAAATTTGTGTAAGACTCGTAAAGGGAAACCTATGAGCCTGAGACCAAAATGTAGTGGAATAGCCTCACTAAAGCAAGAATCTTCAAAAGTGTTAGCTTCAGAATTTTAAAATGTACCAGCAGAGATTCTTTTTTACCTCATATGGAAGTGAACTGATCAAGTTAAGGTGTGTTTTCCTGGACAAAGCAAGTGGCAAAATGTTGATACATTACTAACTTGATTGATCATCATGATATTGCAATAGTTATGCAAATAAAAGTACAAAGGTACATAAAGAGGATAAGCACAAGAATACGTCATTGGAATTACCTCAGCACTCATGAAAAATTACTGACTTGATAAACCTCTTGGAGAATCAAACCTATTAAAACAGGTCAACAGGAAAATTCTCTCTTTTTACATTGTAAATCTGTATGAGTCACTCCGGTTTTCATGCGACTGCTCTACTGTTTTGTAAATGAAAGCAGAGCCTTCTCTTTTCCTATAAATTAAGATGAATGTGAGCCTGGAGAAAGTAAATATTAGGTTGTCTAGAACAATCATACGTTGGCTGTGCCAACATATAATATGCCAACCTGTGTTATGTTTGATTTTAAATCCCAGAAGATGATCACAATTCTTTGACATGCAATTTGTCCGCAGACTTTTCATAGCAGATTGCATGAAAGAAATCTTGTAGTCAGATCATTAAATTTTTTAATAAAGAAATTATCAAATATGTAATCCTCATAATTATAATTATCCCCATAATCTCCACAAAAGAGGAAGACTCGGTAAAATTCTGTCTTAATTGAATCACTAAACAGTGAAAAATCACAGTAAGAATAGGCAAAAAATTTCCGAACTTTAAACAACACGAAGAAAAGGGAGGTCTTTCAAGGTAACATATTCAAGAATTAGGACCACAAATCACATTGCCAGACTAACACATTCATTGGCTGAACACTGTATGCAAGAGATTGTCTAAATTGTAACCAGTTGAACTACATCTGTATCTCCCAAAAAAGGGACTTCAAAATATGTAGTGACAGTCACAATTAGATAATCTAACTTGTTTAATTTAAAATAGTAATGGTCTGTGTGATCAGCATGGAGAATCTTTAGTCTTCTGCATCATGTAAGAGAAGTCATCATTAAAATTCTGACAATTTGAGAATAAAGACAAGAGGAAGATTATCATATTTATGCCTTTTTTTTTTCTGACAGATAGGACTTAGTTTTGTACAGCAATACATCTCAGAGTATAAGTGAAGAATATGGCACAAATAGTAAGGGCACCAACATGCTGTACCAGATTCTGATCCAAAATTTGCTTAAACAGTCTCAGTGTAATGTGAATGTTTAATGCATTATCAGCCTGTCAAATGCTGTGCTCATCAGATTTTGGAAATATCTTGAGATATATATATACTGATATTATAGAGAGGTTGTTCTTAAATTTGATTCTTGTTTTCCATTTTAGTATACTAAAAACATGAAAAAACTCTTCTGAATTTTGAATCCTTAGAGTTAATTTTCCAGATCCATCTGAAATAAAGTCTTGATAATACCCATGAAAAATATCCTGACTACGAACAGTATCTCAAAAACACTTTTATTATTGAAACAAATAATAATGATTGAAGGCTTCCAGTTAGACTTTTTTTTCTGGCTCTTGCTCTGACCTCAAATGGTGTAAATTAATAATTTAGAGCAATGCAGAATGACTAAATGACTGAAACACCTGGGGATTCGACTCTGTTCTGTCACACCATACAAATTAAGAGTGGTACATACTTAGACAGGTATGTCCTTTACTGTCCAGAAAAAGAGATATGAGCTTCTATGAGCATCTAGGAAATGCCTACATTTAACTGCTTTATTATATCTAATCAAGATGAAGCACTGCATACAAGCAACATATATGTAATTTCTTTTTCCATGATGACTTGAAAAAAACAAGTAAGTCTAATGCATAAATAGACTTATGAATACAGTTTCTACATCAAGATTCTGAAACAATGTAGGTATTATTTCATTTTGAAATCCGGTTCCCCATAGTCAGTAGCAGAACAGAACTGGTGTAGCATTAATATAAATAAAAATAGGAGATGGCTCCTAGGTATCCTGGTTACAGAGAAAGGTGATAAAGTTTTCAGCCTGTGTGTGTGACCACATTGTTTATTCCATACCACCCGTGCTGCTGCTGGGAGCGTGGTTTTGGCAGGAACAGCTGAGAAGCAGAAGGGGATGTGCACCATCTTTCCTCACTTGGCGAAGCGAGGTGGACCGTGCTCATAACACCCCATCAAACTTGGTCCCTTCCGCTGCCCGCTGGCTCCCCGCTCCACTTTCCCTCCGGAGGGGGATACACAGACAGGGTGCTGGAGCGGGCAGCCCCAGGGCCCCGGCTGAGCCGTGGGGCCGGGCAGAGCGGGGCTGGCCCCGGCAGGGACCTTCCCTGTCCGCCCGCCCTCCCTCCCGCGCTCGGGAGAGCCGGGGGCGGCAGGGGAGCGGTGGGACCGAGCTGAGCCCGGGGCTGCACAGCCCCTGTGCGGATGAACCCGCCTCTGGCGTTGGTTTGTCCCTGTTTTCCAGTGATTTTCGGCTGGGGGAGGGAATGTTAAACCTCAGGAGCTTTCCTCACCCTATTACTGTTATTGTGCCTTTAGTAAATTGCTATTTCAACTCATAATCTCTTATTTATTGTTCCTTCCTTACTGACAGGGACAGGAGAAGGGGAGTGACTTATTTGGCGTTTGATTTCCCTGCTGGTATTAAAATCAGCACACTGGGTTAGTGGGACAAATATTTCTTTGGGATATATTTTGTCTGTGGCTGATAAACCTATGCCTCTCACCAGCTGAACTACTTTGCTAGAGCCCTTTTGCAGCCAGTGGAGACACAGTTATTCACTTATTTATTTCAGATAACTCTTTTAACCTGAACTAAACTGCACCATAGAAGTAGTTTTCTGTAAACCGTAAATCCTATTTTGGATATAATACCTGAAATTCTTCAGGTAGCTTTTTGTTTTGTTCTGGTTTGNTTTGTGGGGAAAAGGGAGCTACAGAACAGCATCATCATCGTGGATAGTTTGAAACACAATGAAATATGACTGATGGTTACCACATATGGTCTATGATTTGGTTTCTAGAGTGCTTTCTTTTGAATCAGAACCAAACTTTAAATTATAATCCATTTACCAAGACAATTTATCTGATTGACAGTAGTGGGTTTTACCCTCATAAGCAGAGGAAAAATACTACTCTTACCCTTTAATCAGTCTTTTTGGTTTCAGCTCTCTTACTGTGTTCAATTACCTGCTGCTAACATACTCTTTGTTTTTTCATGTCCTGCAAAGAAAATCACAGGTCATTTCCAGTTTATGTGGAGGGGATAAAGACCACCTCTGTTCTCATTTCCATCCTGAGTGACTGTCCTATATAATCTTCAATATAAGACATTCTTGTGAAAAGTAGGAGATGACTTCATAAATTCTGAGAGGGATGAAAATTTGATTTCAAGTTGTTCATATTCTTTGTTTATGGAAGGATTTCTAAACATTAATTTATTACATAAAAGTACATTTTCTCTCTAAATCCACTTTCCTCCTAATTTATTTCCTTCTCTCTCCTCTTTCTTATTCCCCAAATGAAATCTCGTTAAAGAAATTTTACTAATGTGTATCAAATTCTTTTTTGGGATGGAAAAGACAGTAGGTCTTCTTAAGCTTATTTACTGTTTGTTGGTGGGATTTTTTTGATTTTGTTGTTTTTTTCCTTAATCTTAAAAGTAACAGCATAATTTGGCTTCTTATTTATATGTAAGTAAGGACTGAAACAATTGACGATTCAATTTTTAATTTGATGACATGTAATTTTGCCTCTAATTCTTGACAGTGTAAATGTATTCAAGCAGATCACCACACTGAAGCTCCTATACTCATTCTAATACCTAAACTATAATTTTCAAAGACAGCTTGGATTATCTTTGCTGGGCACTCCTTTGTTCTGTGCAACAGAAACCATTTCTCTCAAACCTACTGGACATTGAAGAAATAAAGCTGTTGAATGACTCAAACCAAAATAAAATTATTATATCTCTTCTGAAGAGTGGCTAAATAGAATATAAAGTAGGTTTTTAATAGTCATTAATAGTATATTTATTTTTGCATTGAATAAATTGTTGAAACGTATGCTATTAGCCTGATTTTCAGCAATTGAGCTGGTGTGAATTGTTAGTAAATCAGGCCTGTAATCTTCAAACATACTCCCTAGGCCCTGGATCTAAAACCATCTGGACAGTGTGACAGTGTTCTATTTATTACATACAACTGCTTGGATACTGCCAATGCATAAACAGTAATTAAGCACACAAGCCAACCATGCATGCCAGATTTGCTAGAACTATCCTTTGAGTATCTTAGAGTTTCCATGCCAGTGAGTTTAGTGAGGCATTGGCTGGTGATTAAACATTAATGATTTATGGTGCAAGCAGGGTTCATTTACTGCCTACTGAAATATGTTTGACAGTAATTGTGTGATTTTTAGAAACAATGCTTTCAAAGATCTGTTTCCTGACTCATTTTCTATACTGTTTTCAACATAATTGTGATATAAAATCTTGGAGGATAATTGCCCTATATGTGGTCCTCTTGCTGTTCCATACTTTGAGACAAGAAAATGGTTTAAATGTAGCAGGAATTGGCAGCTGTAATAAAATGTTTTTTCCTCAGTTCGAGGGAGCTTTCAAAAAGTAAATTCCAAAGTGTAATATTGCAGATTCTTAAATGAATATTGAACCGTGAATCTTAATATAACTGTGAATCTTAATATTAAATTGTGCAGTTTAACATTGAACTGTGTATCTCTACAGATGGAATTTTCCACTGGTGCTTTGCTCATCCCAGTTTCAGGTGACTTTCCTAAGATCTTCGTTGGGGATCCAACAAATATTTCACAGGGACATAAAAAAATTATATATATTGGAAGTCTGAAGAGGGATCATGGGAAAAGCTGACACAAACCAGGACCAAATTTTCAACTGAGCAGGAGAAAATACTCTGTACTGCAAGTAGGAGATAATGAAAAACCATCATTTAAGATCTTTCATTATTCATTATCAAGGACTATTGTCTAATGTATTTCTGTGCAAGCAGAATTCTGGTGATCTCACCCATAGGCTTGTCCTAAGTGATGTTTGCCTGGAAATTACACGCAGTTTGAAACTTGTACTGTGCAGTTTCAGAGTTTATACCATTGGGTAACTGCTAATGTGTGCCTGTGTCAGAATTGCCCCCTTCACCACATCAATCTTGATTTACAAGTATTTCAAGGTCTCCTAGTGAGCTAGAAAAGCTAATTTCAAATTAGTACTCCTAATCATGGAAAGAGAGGTATGATTCACTGTCATTAAAGAGATCTTGGACATTAAATTAATCCCAAATCTTCCACTGAACTGAAAATATCCAATCTTGTAGGCAATCCTTTAATGCATATATTGGTAACTTCTGTGGCTGTATTAATTAAGGTACAGTTTAGTATCCGCTCCTGATGTATTAGTCTAATATTTCAGAATCATCAGTATAGAGAAACAAGTACTATAAAAATACAAAATACAGAGATTTTTACAGTTTTTACCTTCTACTAACTCCCTACAGTCTGGGTCTAGGGATAGCAACTTCTCATTTGGATTGCCTATAAGTTTCATTATCAGAAAGATTAAAAGAAAAAGTGAATCCATAAAAGAAGGCATTATGGCAGGTTTTTTACAGTTTGTACAGCTTAAGATAGTTAAGAAACTGAGCCCTACAAAGGACCAAACCTGTCAAATAAAGAATAGGCTGTATTGGCTTTCTTAGACATAAGGTCCCAGATGCAAACTGTTGAAAGATTCCTGAAACAGCTCAGCAGTATTTAGCTTAGAAATTGGAAACAATACAACAATGTTAATGTCATGCCCTAGATAATTATCTCTGCTGAGACACACAGGTAAATTAACCTGGAAACAGAATCAAATTAATGTTGTTACTACCACTTCGAGGATGCAAGCAAATATTTTCTTTCAGTGCTGCACTTTGCCACATGAGTATGCAAACACATTCAGGACTATCTAAGGTAAATTTTATGTGAAAATCTGCACTCTTACTAGCAATACAGGGCTAACCTACTGCCCCAGAGTAAGAGGTAAAGAGAGATCTTCCCACATCCTTAGTAATTCTGCCAGTGCCACTACTTTACCTGTGGGTTTCCATATGAAACCACTGCCACAGGTGAAACCTGAAAAAATTTCCCCAGACTTTTCTCTTGTAATTAAATTGTTTAATGTAATCTAGTTATTTGAAGAATAAAAGGATAGTCTCTGTAACCACACAGCAACAGAAATTCTGACCCCCCCTCCCCCCCTGCCATGGTTTTCTGCCAGCTTAATTTCAGGTCTTGGGAGGAACTTAACTTTAAAGGTAGGATATAAACTCCTTGCTGCAGTTTATATCCTGGTGAATTTAGGTGAATTCCAAGTCTTAAATGCTGACACCACACCAGAGGGCTATGGCTGAAGAGCTAGTTTGTGAAGCACATATTTCACCACAAAAATATTGTGGGGAATTGTCAGCTTATTTTGCCCTGTAGACTTGCAGATAGCCTCTGGCTACCGACCCATTAGCTGCTAGCCATAGGCACAACCTTGGGTGACTATCTGCCTGGGATTTACTTTGCCTTCTGTTTGAACTTATTTAAAGTATTGTCCTTCTGTGTTTATTCTATATAAAAATAATTTTAAACACTGACAAATTTTTTTCCAGCTTTTTTATGGTTAATATTTTAAAAGAAAAATATCTGCACAGAGCAGAGTGGTGCAGGATCACTAAGCAAATGGAATTCAATTATGCTGATCTCTATTTAGCATGGTTCTTTCCTTTCTGCCTACCTCATCCTCTGCTGGCAGACTGTTCGGTAAATATTTTCTCTGCAGGTCCATGAGTCATCCATGTAGTAAGTCACAGCCAGAGACACAGGGATAATTGAGAAGTGGGTCACTGCATAAGTCTTCTCTCTGGGAGTCAGGGTTAAAAATTTCACCCAGAGCACAAGTCTAGTGGTCCTGTTTTGTTATCATGTGTTTACACTGCTGAGCTGCCTTATCCAAATTTGAAGTTTGATGAGTGCCTCCCTGCGCAGTGTTTTTAGCTGACACACTAATGTTCTTGGACAGACTGTTTTAGTTCTTAACATGGAAGCCTCAATGTTTGTATAAATAACATATTTGTAAATTGAGTCTCCTCTGGAGATCAGCTGGCTCAACATCCTGATGAAAGTGGTAGAATTACTGACTAACGTAAGAGTTATTTCAGGTGGCTTGGGACCCTGTCTGGAAGATCTCTGAACCTAGAATGATAGAATCATGGAATTGTTTGGGTTGAAAAAGACTTCAAGATCATTGAGTTCAACTGTTATCCTAACAATATCAAGTCCACTACTACTAAACCATGTACTTAAGTGCCATATCCCCACATCTTTTTCAGATTGTGACTCAGCCACTTTTCTGGGCAGCCTGACCAATGCTTGAGCACCTTTTCAGTGAATAAATTGTTCCTAATTTTGAATTTAAACCTCCCCAATACAACTTTAGGCTATTACCTATTGTTCTGTCACTTGTTACCTGTGAGAAAAGAAATCAATACCCACTTGGCTGCAATGTCATTTCAGGCAGTTATATAGAGAGTCTCCTTTTTTCCAGGCTAAACAACCCCAGCTCTCTCAG
>VYZR01076055.1:28631-43201 GCA_013400675.1 Oxylabes madagascariensis | reverse complement strand
GAATACACAAGACCCCCACAGAGAGAACGCGAGTCACCACCCTACTGCCAGCCTGGGAGAGGAAACCGTCGCAACCCTGCCAGCACCGGCTCCATCTCCATCCCCACTCCTACTGGATACCATTGCAGCATATGTTAACTTGAGACTATGAGCCCTAATAGAAATTGGAAACATGTCTATTCCAACCCACAGGTACTCAAGCTTGAAACAAAACCCCAAAGAGTTATATGCACAAAAACTTTTATGTATATGTGCACAAAAGTGTTGAAGTATCCTAAACTGGGTAAAACTCTGTATAGAATTAACCACTTCACAGTTGTCAGCCCTATTCAGTATTAGCAGAGAGAAGCCTAAATTTTTCCTTGAGAAAATTAATTCCAAAGGCGAAAGCTGTTCTAGAAACAGTAGAGTGAGCTGTAATAGACAAGTTTACCGGGTATGTCCTAAAGTTTGTATTACAGTGGTTATTATCATTATTAATTTACACCCTATAGGAATTATTGGTCAGTGGGACACACGGTAGTCTAACCTGCTTCATATCTTGAAATGGATATTTCTGCCCCACCGACCTAAAAGGACAGCATCTACTGTTTTTAGATTAATTGCACAGTTAATTATTGAATGCTGTCTAAGGTGTGGGCAGTTAAATGGTAGAGATCCCTCAAAAATTGTTATACCAGTGCAACAAAAAATTTTTTGAATGGTGCTTTGAAAATGGCATACCAATATGAATTGCTTTACATAACTATACAGGGAAGTTACCTATTACTTACCCAGCCACAAATTGTTATGATTAAGCAAGACCACTGTGTTATCCCTGACACCACTGAGCAAATCACACTGAAAGCCACCATCCTAGGGAGCTCCCAAGCAGCTGCATGCAGCATTTGGCTATGCACAGAAATAACCTCTAGAAATTCTGGTGTTTAATTCTGCTAACTAATTTTAACATTTACCCACTTTAAAATAAGCTGTAATTTTAAAAAGTGCCATCTCAATGTCTAGCACAAACAGGGATCCAGCCATAAGATATTATTTGATGTTACTTCTGTGTATTTCTTTGATTATTTATAAGTTGTTTATGTTGGGGAACTTTTTCAGTAAATATTAATAAAGATTTGTTTTTAAAATATGTTAGGAGGAAACCTTCCCAACCAAGCCCCTGGCCCTGATCAAGCCCTGAACCTGGCTGGTAAAGGAAGTATGCCATAAATCCCAGGTATTTTTATCCTAAAATTATGTCACTTTGACTTGTAAATTTGGCCTTATAAAAGCTGAACCCTCTTTTTGAGGTAAACTTAGAAGCCTTGTTCCGGAAAGGGCTATCTAAGTCCAGCTGTGACAGACCCTGGGTGAAGGTAAGTTAAAGTTAAATAGTTGTAAGTAATCTTCTTTAGTAGTGCTTATTGTTTTATTGGATGTATTGTCTTACTGTTCATAATAAGTGCATGTTTTCTGAATTTAATAGGTTAAACTGTGTTCATGTTTATAGTTGTTAAGGCTGAAAACAGAGGTGAGTTCTTATAACCTATTCAGCTACTACAGCAAACAAAACTTATTTGCCTTCATATAAACACATCTAATTAGTACCATACAGTGAAGTGACAAATATGCACAGTGATTAACTAGTGCTCACCAGGTCAAAGCCTGCATGAATGTTGAAACCCTTTAAACAACTCTGTCTAACCCATCATTCACTGATGTTTGTAATAATTCACTCATATTTACAGGAATCCTTTAAAAAATTGTTGTGCCCCAGCCTGACAGCGAGCATGCATCCTAAGGATAAAGTTAAAGCTTCTTAAAGAATTAACCAAGATACCATAATCCACTGAAATTTTATCAATGAGACTGGTTAACGAAATTTTACTCTGTATTCATCTTAGCACCACATCCAGACATGCTTACTCAAGCAGAGGCATTCCACAATTTTTTCCACCAAGGTGTTTGAGCTTTACAGTGACAATTCAAGCTGTCAAACACAGAGGCTTGTAATATAGTTAACACCTGTGCTGACTGCCAAGGCCACACTGCACCACTGCAGATGGGAGTAAACCCTCATGGACTGTGTGCTTTACAAATCTGGCAAACCGATGTCACACACATTCCTGAATTCGGACATCTAAAATATGTGCATGTATCCATTGATACCTTTTCATCAGCAATATGGGCTTCAGTTGACACAGGAGAAAAAGGTCAGGATGCCATTGCACATTGGTGATCAGCCTTTGCTGCTTTAGGTATCCCCCATACCATTAAACAGATAATGGCCCTCCTTACATTTCACAAAATAGAAGACAATTCCTACAGCTCTGGGATGTGTCTCACCACACTGGTATTGCCCTCTCAGCAACAGGACAAGCCATTGTGGAAATGTGGACATGGTACTTTAAAACATATACTTAATAAACAAAAAGGAGGAATGTGTAGTGAGAGCCCACAGAACAGGGTAGCTAAAGCTATTTATACCCTAAATCATTTGACGGTATTAGAAAATTCCCAGAACCCAGTAATTTTAAATCACACTTTCTATCATTACATTCATCCAGTGATGCTCAGTCGCCCAAACCCAAGGTAATGGTGCAAGACCTTATCACCAATAGGATCTTATTATCTGAGGACGGGGATACACTTGTGTCTTCATGGACACCGGGATGCGTTGGATACCTCCAGATGTGTCCACCTGCACTACATCCTGCTCAGGACCACAAGCAGCACCTCCTTGGTGACCCCTCAACAGACGTCATGGAGCCGTATGTGGAACAGTGATAGAAACAACTTGTGCACCTATCTCATGGAAACCCGGGACTCTTGAAGTAACAGTTTATTTAAGGATTTTTTTTGTTTACAATTAGTTTTTTTCTGTTAGTTGGGTTTTTCTGACAGTTCTAGAAGTTGAATGGTGTCTTGTTTGTAGCATTAAGTTGTACTTGTAACTTCTAAGTAGTTAGCCTGTGACATGCTAGCTTGAAGGATTGTATTGTTGGTGGTCTCACCTGACAGCTCCTGGAGGTGAGAGCTGTAGCTCCAGTGGTACATGGGATACATCACTGGCTAGGGGAGCTAGGTTTGTTGAGTTGGATGGAAAGCCTCATTTGAACTAGGCCCATGCTGTCTTTTGTCATCCTGTCTGCAAAATGCCCTTGCAGGTAGGATAACAGAGAACACTTTGATTTTTTTAATAAAACAAAAAGGGGGAATTGTCACAGCAAAGCTGGTCTGTAGCTGCACACATAAATCTGGACATAACAGAAAATCCAGCTCGGCTAAGCCTAGTTTGTTCTCAAACAAGTCCCTGGGTAAGCAATGATAGGATGGATTTGAAGTTACACGGGGAACCCCAGCCAATCCTTTTCAACCCTGTATACAGACATATTACTGGCCAGAGAGCTGAGTGGCGCTGAGACGCCATCCAGTCAGTTGTCTAAACCCGGGAGTTTTGAACCCTCTATAAAAGGAGACCCCAAACAATAAACCAGGCTGTTTGTTGCTGACCCTCGGTGAGTCCTGTCATATGTCTTGTCTCCAACCAACGACCATAACATAATAGTAAGCTTTTAATAAATTCATAGTAGAATAGAAATAGGAATTTAAAACTGTGTATAAATGCAGGAGAAATACTATCAGTACTTCATTGTCATAAATAAGAACTGTTTAGGCTCATATTATTCAGCCGTTTAGGGAGGTTTCCAGAATATGAATCTCTCTGCGTTTTCTCTTAGGTAGGTAGTAGGTGCTCATGAAAAAAATTGAAATGGCTTGAAACACATTGCACCAGAAAGCTTAATTTGTTTCCTGGGCATTAATTGTCTGAACTGAGAAGTGTTGTAATGCAGATACCTTGCTTTTCAATAGTTCTGTTCCTTGATGTGATGTATTAATGTTTTCTCAGATCTCTAGCCTTCAACTCTTCTGGGCTATGGATTGATTATAAACATGGCACTTACGCTGCTATTTTTGTCCTGTCTCCCTGTTAAAATGAATTGCTTATGTAGAAGCCATCATCAGTCACCTTGTTGGCCTAAAAATGACTTAAGCAAATGCAGTCTTTGTAGTGTCAAAACATGCAGTAAGGAAAGGCTTACAGAGTTCAAATTGTGATCTTAAAATATTTCATTTAGTGAAGTCTGAAGTATCTTTATCCTACCTAAATCACTAAACTCAAATTTTCTTTTGTGTTTTTAAGAAAACCCTAAGGTTTCTGAGCAGCAGTGATTCCAGGGTCTGGGACCTCAGCTTTCAAGACTGGCACTCACCTTTTCATCCATCAAGGGACTTGTTCCATGCCCTTGATCTCTGCTTCCCTGCAGCAGGGTTCAATAATCTGTGTGGATCAAAAGTACTGGGAAAACCAGGTTGTGGGGAGCAGGGGTGCCTTCCTCCTAGTGTCTTTTGGTGACTCCGAACTCCTGGGTGCAGTTGCAGTTGGAGGGGGATCTCTTTCTCTTGTCTGGCCAAACAGACAAGGCCTGCAGTGGTTTCTGGGCAGCTATTAGAAAGTTCCATCATTGTTTTATTGGCATGCATATATACTCCTCATTTTTAAGGGATGAACAGTCACATCTTAACATTGACAGCTGCTGCTTCTTCCTCTGAGCACCTGCATTAACACAGTCACCACCAACCTGGTAAGAAGCTTGGTTGAGCGGTGCTGTGCTGTCTCTCTCTGTGGCTAGCTAAAGCGCAATGACTTTTATTACTGCTGATAGCATAGCAGAAGGTAGAAAACAGCCTTCAGTCAATGATGATGAGGGTTCTATTTTCCTCCAAAGTGGCTGCAGAGGAGAAGGAGCCTTGGAGCTTTTACCTCTTTCTTGGTTTCTCCCCTGATTACATCTTCATTTGAAGGAAAATCAAAACATTTAATCTCTAACTGAGGTGAATATTTAACAGGAGTGTATCAGGTGCCAGTGTATTGGAGTGTTGGTCTCTTCGTTAAATGCAAAGTTATTCCATGCTGACTCAAACGATCCAAAGAGAAACAAGACTACTTCATTCCAGTATGTGGTTTGGTGAAGGAATTGTGGAGAAAAATTTGTGTCCTGTGCTAAACAGGAGGGTCAGATAGATGAAAGAAACTGATCTCTGACTTCACTGTATTGAGTAATACTGACATACAAAGCATTGCCTGAAGGGTCAAAGAAGACCATGAGTACAGCCTAGAAAGAGAGTATGGTGAATTTACTCAACTAAACCAGATCAAGCCATTGTTTTGAAAAGAAATGATTGCCTGCACCTGTGATGATTCCCTGTGCACCCTTCGTTTCATAAAAGCTCTTGAACAAGGAAAGGAGTGTAGGACTTCTCTGCAGTGGATGGACACTTTTTCTCTTTGCAGCTCCTAGTGTAGCTCATACACAAATGGAGCAAACGTACATTAAAGGGCTAATTAAAAAGAAATCAAAGTTGAGTCAATTTGAGGTCAAGAGAGAAACATATCAAACATATAGAAGCATCTTAGATTAAAAATTATGTAATAAAATATTTTTAATGAAATTCCCAACTCTGGGAGTGGTGGAGGAAGCAGGGCATTATGTCAAAGGTTGCATTGCACATTTATGAAGGTTTGAGGCAGTATTAAGGCACACTTGTAAAGAGAAACTCTGATATATCTCCCTGAGGAAGTGTGAAAGTTCTATAAAGCAGTAAAATCATAAATTTTAAGCAGAACAATCAACACTGGAGCTCATTATCAGCATAATCTGGCAAACTCTTGAGTATAAGAGAACTAGGAAACAGAGAGAGGTGATGAGAGAGCTAAGGCATAGAATTAGAAGAGAGAAGGAGACATAAAACTGTTTAGGACTTCGCACCTTGGAAAGAAGCCACTGGGAAGACGAAGGGAAGTAATAAAGCTTTATGAAAGTGACTGGTACAGGAGATGAGTGAAGAATAACCGGCATTTCTGAGACCATGAGGACTGTTGGGACATCCAATAAAATATAGCTATAAATCAGACAGATGGAAGATTTATTTTATGCAATGTTTTCACAATATTAACCATTGCCAGAGAATGGCAATTTTGGGAAAGACAAAAGCACAGAGATGTCAAAGTTAGAAAAAGAAACTGAAGACAGGTGACATTTATTTGTATGAACAAACATAATCATAGTTAGCTTTGAGGAAACATGAAAAAAATCCTGTGGCACTAAGTGATAGAGTAGCATTTTAAATTCAGCAGAATGAAGTAATGCAGCTGGAGAACAGCCCCCACTGTATGTGTACAGTGATGAGTTCTGAATTGCTTTTCCAGTCAGGCAGAACTGGGGGTTATAATAGGGAGCTCTATCAAAATATCTCATTGTTTAGAAAAGCAAATTGAAGGTTAGATGCTTGTGGAAAAATAATAGTGATCAAACTAGGAAACAGTTGTGTGCAAGCTCACAGTGCACCTGTGTTGTGAGTGCTGCCTGAGTTCTAGTCTCATCACTCTCAAAGACCCAGTGAAACTGGGAGAGATTCTGAAAAGGCTGATGTGAATGATCAAAGGTGTGCAAAGAGTTCTTGTAAAGAATGATAAATAGATCAAAGCTCTTCAGTTTCAAAAACATATCTTTGAAGAGGATATGATGGAAGCACAGTCGTAGCAGCATGATGTGTATGTGAACCCATTATTCATTGTCTCTTTTGATAAAAGGACTAAGACCACCAAATGGAAATAGTGGGTGGCAGGCTCAAAACAAAGTGAGATATTTCTAAAGTGGGAGCAGGAGCTCCTCCTTTCTCTTTGGCACTGAGGTTTTAATCTGTTGGAACAATTCCCCTATTTAAGGCGATTTATTCTGCAGTTAACACTTCATCAGAACGCTGTTCATGGGGCTTTGTAAGCTTAGCTCTAGAGCTCTGTTCACAAGAGAAATCCTTTGGAATGGTGGAGCAGGTATATGCAGCCTGGCAGGCTAAAATGGCCCCTCTGATCAATTGTCATTGGGAAAATCTGTGCAACTTCCCAAGAAAATGTTACAGTAGAAATACCTGGTAAAGTCAAAATACAGTTCCTGCAGCTCAGGACATACAGCCTTGTCTTTTATCTCGTGATTTCAGGTTGTGATTGGAGTATTAAAACTTCTCTGACAGCAAGACTTAATATGCCTTATTTGTCTGACCATTAACTGGGATGGTGGCATTTTCTTATGCTTTGGTGGTTCCAGCTGCATCTACTACAGAAATAATACAACATTAAAATACCAACCAGTTGCAATGGTGTTGTTTTGGGATTGCTCCACAGGGATTAGAAAAGCAGGTGGTTTTGGATTCATGGAAACTGAATATGGTTTCAGTGTACAGTACTATTTATTTGCGGTTTGTTACCTGTGCTTTGTTGTGTTTGCATATTTATTGACAGAATTAGTTTTTTGCCATTTTAAGCCCATTTAGCACCTTGCTAAACATTTCTTTATTGAATTGTAAAGACAAACTTCACTAATTTAAACTCATAAACTACTCGAGTGAACTGTGCTTTTGAGTTGTGTTTAACATCTGCACCTGACCGGCAGAAGGGCATCTGGTCACAGAAGCAGGTCATTATTTCCAGTTCATTAAATAAAAGCTATGACCTTAATCTGCAAATCCTTGAGATACTTGGAGTTTGAAAGAGTAGGGAGTTGAGTGCTGGAGTGTGCTGGTATTGCTGAGCTAACCCCTCACTTGGTCACTTGTGTGAGCACCTGGTCTCAAGGACCTTGTGTCTCCCGGGGGACACCTTGCTCCTGAGCAGGGCATGGCTGTGCCCAAGACTGAATTGGACCCTTGAGGTGCTGAGGAAGTGTTCAGTGGTGAGTTACTATCATTTTACTTTTAAAGTGTTACTATGATCCAGAGTAATTGTATTACTGAGATTTTGCAGATAACTAAATTTCCAGTGCTCTATGGGTGCTAGTCAGCTAAAACTCATTAGCTGAAATTGCTGTGGACAAGGCTCAAAAGGGTATCCATGCTTTGGTTCCCTCATGGTGGCTTAAATGAATATGATATTCTTTACAATTGGGTTTGGCGGCTGATTGTACCACAAGTCACTTGGACTAATACTGTCCTTCTTACATCTTGTGGTACGACTACCCTTCTTCAGAACATTTAAAATATTTTCTAAGGATTTTTTTTTAGATACCACAGCTATAACATTGCAATACTGGACATAGGATATGTAATACAACTGCCATTTTCCAAAAGGATATGGCAATGAAGCTTGGAAAGGGAGGAAAAAAGAGTAATGTTGGACTGAATAAAATCAATACAGAAGTAACTAGGGCTTTCATTTTATGTCTGAGATGCCCGCATCAGCTTAAATTCTGCTTAAAGGTTAATATGGAAGAAGTGTGCAACTAATGTCACGGAAAGGAAATACTACACCAAGTAAAAGTATTTGATAATTTCTCTCCAGATGAGTGTTGGCAAGCCAGCCTGTCTTTAGAGAAGGTATTGTCAAGCTTTTGTAGGGTTGAGGCTGGTGTTCTAATCCTTGCTGTTTGTCAACGGCATTGGAAAGTTCCTTCTCTGGACAGCACGTGTGGGCAATGGGAGTTGTGACTACTCAGAGCTGTTCAAGTGGGCTGTCAGAAAGAGTTAGTCTTTGATAAAGCCTTTGATAAAGGGTGTGTTACTTTATATTGCATATTTTGGGGGGGGTTTGTAATAGTGGGATGGAAGAGTATTCTGTATATAATAGGTCAAGCTCTTGATAATTTTTGTGACTGAAGGAAGGAGAGAGGCATCAAGATTTCATGGATGAGGCTGCCTTGTTTACCTGTTTTTCTGCAGCACCTAAATGTGCGAATAAATAACTTCTTGTTCACAAGGAACAGCAACATTTCAGTGCACTGGGGAAGAAGCTTCTTCAGGACTTGGGAGAGACAGATGCTGCCTGAAGTACACATGGATGTACAGGCGAAGGGCAGTTATTGTCAGGTGCTCTTCTTTTGCCATAACCTAGACATTTGCTCTTGAACTGAATCAGACTGGATGATGCACTGCTTAGATCTTGCGCAGTTCTTCACGTGTTCTTTTTCTGGAAAATATTGAACAATTTTCAGAATTGGCAATCAGTTAAATATTAAGTCTGTTATTTTGATATATCAATACCTGCCCTGAAAAATTTGCCAGAAGATGAATTTCTGCTCCAACTATGCCTTTAATGTGAAGTATCTGAGTCAGCTCCTTAATCATAAAACAGTTTTAGAAAGGAAATTTTAAAATAGTTCTGATGTGTTCATTTTTCTTTTTATTCTGGCCTGTGATACTACCAGGTTAAAAATCTCATTGTTTATACCACTTGCAGCAAGGGAAATTCTCGTTGGATAAAAGGAAACTACTTTTGCAATGAGAATGGTATGTAATGCTAGAATCTACATCCTTAGAGATTTTCAAATCTGTAAGGCCCTGAACAACCGGATCCAGCTTTGAAATTACTCTTGCTTGGAGAATAATCTCTCCTCCAGAAATCTCTTCCCGTCTACATGGTTCTGCAATTGCATCCAGGTCCCATAAACAGAAACATTGCCATGTTCCTGCTGTGCTATCCTTACCTGGAAAGAGGCTGTGAGCAGGCTTCTGAGAACTTCCTCTTAATTCTTAATTGAGGAATTAGTTTTAGACTTTGATGTAGTCAGCTTTTTCCTTCACTGTTGCTTTGGTGTGGTACATCCTCATCTCACGCTGATTTCTAGGGAATGAAATCAGGAACTGATCTGCTGTAACCATGTCATTCTAAACATGGAGGGGTTAAATGTGAAACCCATGTGATGGTTCAGCTTAATTCAGCACTAGAGTATTAGAACTAAATCAATTGTATTGAGATCTTCAGTTAGTTTTGAAAGAAGTAAAAGAAGTAAAATCTTCGTGTTTTAACATCTTCAGGGGTAGTTGACAGTTGTCCTTGGGAGCATGGATTGCCATTGTAAGATATATGATGTGAAACTGTCTTAAGCTTGTGAATGTTTACTATATCCCAAATGTACAAAACTGAATTTCACTTAATAGGAACCACCTTAACTTGCACTGTTATTTCTTAATGAAAACTAAACTCTGAATTGATCTAACCCATGGACTTTGCTATGGAGAAGCGTTGTAGTGCGTTAGGTATTAAGTTCACTTTGTTATTATTTGCATTGGGTGTTTTGGGTTTTGCACACGGGATGTCCCACTTGTATTTCCCCCCGCCCCTCACCTGTGCACAAAATTCCCTGGTTTGCCCCAACCCCTCCCCCTGGCCTGCCTATTGGCTGGGGTCAATCCCCATCCCCCACCCCTGTCCCCCCCGGGGACAAAACCGGAGGCTGCCATGCGGTCTCTCTCTTCCGGCTTTCCCGCTGTCCTGGGACTGGCCCGGACACCTATGGTTGGCACCAGATAAAGACGTGGGACGGCCCCCAGGAAAGGAGAAAGAGCTGCCTCGGAATCTTTTATCTTGGTTCTTTATTGAAGTCCAGCTCCTCGGGGTGCTGAGCTAGCCAGGATCGGACCCCTGAGAGCAGCAGGATTTACGATAGAGAAGTTTGGGTGAGGAAAAAAAACATTATTGCTTTTACCTGATAGATGTTGCAAGCAAAAGCTAAGCAGATTCAGCCTACCTTTCTAAAAATTGCTCTTTTGCTTGGTATAAGTTGTTTACCCAGTCCAGTTCACACAGTAGATAGCTTTGATTTCTGATTTTGATCACTCAGATTTTCAGGAATCAGTGTGGGGGCGAATGAGGAGGGAAAGAAGGATGAAGAAAAAGGGAAACAGAAGTTCTACTGGCATTTTAAGAAGGGAAGGGCTTGGATCTTACAAGTCTAGGAGGATGTGCCTGCTGGAATTTTGCAGATCTCAGGCAGTAATGACCAGAGCTTTTGCAGGAATAGCTAAACTCACAAGCAGCCAGAACCAAGAACATCGACTAGAAATCTGTAGAGAACAAAGTGGGTTTGGGTGAACGTGGAACCTAGTGAGTAGGTCAGTTTCCTCCTTAGGCCTATCTGACAAAATTTGGGAAGGCATGTTTGGTGCAGAGTGCCATCTGCCTTTGGCTTCCAGCTGCTTGCAGAAAAGCATTCTTAATTCTATGAAAAACGTCACTTGCCTTCTAATGGTATTTTAGGTATTTGCTTTATATGCAGTTTTATAACTGACTTCCAACACAAGTCATTCTTATGAGTGATGTTCGGCTTAAAGTAGTTGGTGTTTTGTGTTCTGTGTCTCTGTTGTATTCATGCAGGTCTTTGCGAACTGGCAATTTGTAAGGGAGAATGCTTACAGTGGCCGAAAGAAAATGTGGTCCATTGCTGCATCACAGAATCACAGACTGGTTTGGGTTGGAAGGGACCTCAAATATCTCACTTCAATCCCGTGGCACGGACACCTTCCACTAGACCAGGTTGCTCAAAGCTCNTGCCATCTGCCTTTGGCTTCCAGCTGCTTGCAGAAAAGCATTCTTAATTCTATGAAAAACGTCACTTGCCTTCTAATGGTATTTTAGGTATTTGCTTTATATGCAGTTTTATAACTGACTTCCAACACAAGTCATTCTTATGAGTGATGTTCGGCTTAAAGTAGTTGGTGTTTTGTGTTCTGTGTCTCTGTTGTATTCATGCAGGTCTTTGCGAACTGGCAATTTGTAAGGGAGAATGCTTACAGTGGCCGAAAGAAAATGTGGTCCATTGCTGCATCACAGAATCACAGACTGGTTTGGGTTGGGAGGGACCTCAAATATCTCACTTCAATCCCGTGGCACGGACACCTTCCACTAGACCAGGTTGCTCAAAGCTCCATCCAGCCTGCCCTTGGGCGCTTCCGGGGTGTTTCTACCCTCTCTGAAATAAGACATTATTACCTGTTTTATCAAAAAGCTTGTATCCATTTCAGAAACTTATAACATGAATGTCCATGCTGATGTGTACTCAGGTATTCATTTATAGCCCTGGTTACTTGTATCCACAGAGCACCACGAAGGCACTAGTGAGTTTGTGAGTGTATTTCCCTACCCTTTTTTATGTAATCCTCAATTCAGACTGCAGGATTTGGAGGCAGTTCCAGAGGTCACTGCAGGTCCTCATAACATGAGTTGGTTGTAATGTTTATGTGACTGTCTGATAGGCTCCTTCAGCTCACTAAACCAGCAGAAAGCTAGCCTGGCAAAAAGTTTGCAATTATATCTGCTCATGTTGCAGTCAAGCATGCCAGACATTCCCCAAGGCAGAGTTTGGGTCCTGGCTGTGAGGGGACAGAGCAAAGGACAGAGCTTAAGGGTCTGGGTTTTCTTTCAGAGGCTGTGAGCTGAAACTCTAGTTCCTCAATATGTCCTGAAATAATACCCTACAAACAAGGCAACTCAAATTAGCAAAATTAGAGTTCTGTCCTATATTCTGTATACACTCTATCTAGATGGATTATATTTGTCATACCCTGAAGCTAAGTGCAGGCCCCTGCATATCATCTGGTAGTGTCCTGAGCATGTACATTATCTGCTCCCTGATTTAGCTGAAGAGCTAACGCTGCCCAGATACCTGGTTTCTTACAATCCAACCTCAAATCGAGATATTTGACATGTTTAGAAAAAAGGTGGCACACAGGGAGCCTTTTCATCAGTCAGTTCACTGATCCAAGTGAAAGGTAGTCCTGGAAAAAACACTTGAGGGAGAGGGTAAGGAGATCTAATTTGCCATGTTACTGCATAATCGGTACAAGGGAAGGAGAGGAAGGAAGTTCTGTCTGGTGTAGGGAGGGAGGACAGGAGCATTCCTTTTGGCAGAAACTCGCAACTGTATTAAATGAGTAATATAATCGCCTCCTGAATTGGTCCTGAATTGTCTATCCTGTATCCATTACTGGTTTTAACTGTGCTAAGTGGAGTTGCCTCTCCTGTCCAGCTGCCTCAGGAAGGACATGCAGTTCAGCCTGACACACACAAGGATGTTTTCTTCTTGGAAGCAAATTCAGAGACTGGAAATGATGGAAGGGACAGCTGTGTGGCAGTCACAATGGGTCTGAAGTAATCGCACTGATACTTAAAAAGAGATTGTCCTTCAATGACACAGGTTGACCCAAAATGAAAGAGCTTGTTCTGGGAAGCTCAAGGAGCAGTACTACATGCATAAGAGGAATATTTCATTAACAAAGAAGAAGAGGCAAAAAGCATATAATAAAAGTCTTATTTTAGCAATTTGTTTTTCATACAATGCGTTCTTAAAATTTGTGTCAGTCCTGTAAATGCCCCTTTTACAAGCAGTCTGCAGCTAGAGCAGATTAAGATAATGAAACTGCATCCTGAGACTTACGTCTGTCTTCTATGTACTTCAATATTAGTATTAACCATCAATATTTAATATTGAACAATATGTATTTGCTGTGATAAAACTTACGGACTCTCCCTTGTCCACCATGGTGGATAACTTGGAATTGGAGCCATTGAAGTGTTTGATTAGCTTTTGCCTATAAGTATACTGCTTTCTGATGGCCAAAATTCATTTTTTCAAGTTTGAATGAAGAAAAGCTTGGGGTTGCTTTGTGAAGACACTAGAAGGGATTTAGATGTATATACATATACAGCACAGTGAAAGGCTCTTCTTTACCTGAATGAGCTGAACCAGAAGCATTTGTGTCTTCTTAGCTGCTGAGGAGCAGAACGATTTGTTCTTCCTGAACTTCGCACATGTCTGTGATGATTTTAAAGTTTGGTTTATCCAGACTGCCCATATATTTGTGTGTGTGTATATATATATGTATATTACACTGTACATGCCAAGAGATCACCTTCACCAGTGAATACATTACTACGTTCGGTTTAGGTTTTACAATTTATATATTTGAGCAAACACAAGGTTTTAATAAAAGTTACTCTACAAATTTTTTCTTATGCATTTGATTTCAGTATTTTTCTTCTGTCCCAGTAGCACCCCACACAAATTACCTTAAAATTATCAATCAAAATTGCATTAGAAAATATGAAAACTGAGGTCTGACTAATTCTTTGTTTAGCTATACAATAACTTAAATAGTGGTTCCTCACAGACAGCAAGAAGGCTCAGTTTGGTGTAGTGGTTATATTATGGAATGGGTTGGGTTGAATGGGCCCTTAAAGATCCGCCTTCCACTAGACCAGGTTGTTCCAAGCCCCATCTAACCTGGCCTCGAATCACTGCAATTTAATGTTTAGTAACCAGTGAAAATGAAACTTCTCCAGTAAGATAAAATGCAAAATCAGCATTACATTTCAATAAGTTGAAATGTGGTATTTAATGATAAAAATCATTGTTCAAATCTCATTTAAACAGATTTCCAGTTCACCTTGCTCTGGAACACTTTGATTTTCTCAATGCAGTATGTATTCACATTTGATTAATTTTTTTTTTTACCTAAAGTGTGAAAACACAGTCTGTTAGTGGGAAGCATGGATGAAATGAAGCAGAAACAAGCTTGAAAATAAAA
Organism: Oxylabes madagascariensis; assembly: GCA_013400675.1. Classification (NCBI taxonomy): domain Eukaryota; kingdom Metazoa; phylum Chordata; class Aves; order Passeriformes; family Timaliidae; genus Oxylabes; species Oxylabes madagascariensis. Next base: position 28,801 of record VYZR01076055.1, on the reverse strand, counting down.
CTGCAGAGGAAAGTGGAGGACCTGGTGGAAAGCAGTCAGATTTCATCATAAGCTGCTTAAGAGCATGTTCCTGCTGAAGACAGCATTTTTCCCACTTGCCTGGTGTCACATGGGCGGGTGCGTGCTGGAGAGCAATTGAGGTCAGCTACACATAGTGCTGAAGGGTGGGG
>VYZR01076055.1:0-24912 GCA_013400675.1 Oxylabes madagascariensis | reverse complement strand
ATCTGGTTTGTCGTGGCTGTGAATCCCTAGAGAGGAGCTTCTTCAGGTTGCCTCTGTTGCCTGCCAAATGAATGAACATATGTTTAAGAACATTTAATGCCATGTTTTGTAGCGTAGCTTGACAGCTGGTGGGTGTAATTTTGCCTCAGTGCAGTTAACATACAAAGCAAGGGTGTAAGTGGCTATGAAGGTAACAAATTATAAGCTGTAGTCAAATTCAGGTGAAAAACCAAGAATTTTTAGCCTCTGAATGCAAGGTTTTGTTGCACTGAGTTCCTAAATAGTGTGGAGAGATTGTACCTCCATAAGAAAACAGATTTGAATTCAAGATGCAGCTCTTCAAGCTCCTAATCCTGCAGGAAGCAGTTGTGCCAGAGCTTCAATGACCAGAAAGCAGAGCCTCAGAACCTACGGACATTGCAGTTCACACTCAGTGGGTCCAGATCTGTAGTACTCATGCTCTTGACTACTGAACTTTACTTCAATTTCTTTCTTTGTATATTGAAATCATGCAAATTGAGAGCAGCCTTGTCTTAGAGTAAACATGCAAAAACATATTTAAGATCCCATTTGTAGGTAGATGATTTCTTTCTGGGTCTCGTCTGCCTTGTTTTTTTTGTAGTCTTCGGTTTTCTACCCTGATTCTAGTCTCTGTGCTTAATGATTCACCACATCTTTCCTGGATTCTTGTCTTACTGGTTTTCAAAGAGCATAGAATCTACTTCAGCCTTTAGAAACCTTTGGAAAGGGATGGGTAGTTTCAGTTGGGGGATTTGAATGTATTTATAGTAATATATAAATAGAGGCAAGAGGAATACTTGCAAAGCAAGTGGTACTGGGCCATTTATAGAAAAAAATGTATGATTTATACATGGATTATTTCAGGCAAACCTTTTGCTATGCCTGTGGCCTGTCTTCTACAAAAATGTTTTCAGTGTTATGAATATTTATGCTGCTTTGTTGTGGTATTTTAAACTTGCCTTCAGCTTATGACATGACATGTTTGGGTCTTTAAATAACAGGAGGAATGGTGGGAGAAAATTGTTTCCTAGTCAGACAAGTCTGCAGAGCTTTTATGAGGAGTCTTTAGCATGGTTGGAACAGAGCATAGCCCTGCTTACCAACACCCCACCCTTTCCTTTGCCACTGCACTTAGAGATGTGCTCTACAAAGGTCTCTACTACAAAGCATTCTCTTCTGAGAATTTTTTGTGGCCTTTTTTGCTCAGATATGCCCATTTGCCATGTTTCAAACCAAAACACGTTGCTGTTAACCTAGCAGGGTGCTCAGGTGAAGTTGTGGAAAATAGTCATGTAGAGCTAGTAAATTTTATGTTGTAATGACAAATTACAGATTTAATCTAGGGCAATCACATGGAGGTTTGTAAGACCTTGGGAAGAGAAAAGTACATGCATCTGCCAATGGAATATCCTCTGACCAGATTAAAATGAAGTCCTGAGGCTGTGTCAGCCATTTTTGGGAGAGCTCACCCGTGAGTGGATTGGGAAGACCTGGTTCAGTGAGCTAAAAAAGATGCTTGCAAGCAGTGATGGGGACTCCCTGTGCCTTTTCTTTCAAAAAGCCTTCAAAAAACTTTACAAGCTAGGTGTATAGATACAGAATCAAAATGTTTAGAAAAAAAATCCATCATCTGAGGCTGTGCAGGTTTAATCATTCTGTGTGATTTTTCTCTCAGTTGAGCAGTTCTCAGTGACTTCCTGGCTCACCTCAGTATTTGGTTCCCACTGGAGGGATCCTTTGTAGGTCTTACTTCTGGGTGAGAATGTGCTATGAGCTGAGGAGCATTCCAGGCTGACTGTGTTGCAGACTCACTGCAGAGCAAGTCTCTTACTCTTCTGTGAACTTCCCTACAGAGGTTTTCACAGCTATTTGAACCCAGCTGATCTTAAGGAAGGTTGTCTCTTCTGTCTCAAGGAAGTTTCACATAATTCTCAGCACCCAAATCAGCAGCCATTTTTTGTTGCTACCCAGCTTGCTTTAAGGAAGGAGAAGCACATAGTGCACAATTATATCTAACAGCAGCTTGCCCTAGAGACGACTCCCCTTCCCTTGAGACAGCATTTGGAGCAATAGTGGATCAGGAAGATAAACATCCGATTAATTTCAGAGTTGTTTCAATATTGTTTATTGTGTACACTACATCTTGTAGTGTATACATATACGTATTGTAGTGTATACTATTGTAGTGTATACTACTATATTGTGTATACTACATATTGTAGTTGCATCTAGATTAAACCAAAGTTAATGAGATAAATGCATTTGATAATCCTTGCTTTGAACCCCTATTAGGTTTTTATTCTCATATAATAAATGATTAACAGTGTAGGGCATGGGTACAAAATGTGTGTCTCCCCTTCTCTAGACTTTGCACACCTCATGGACGTGCTTGTATTGACAGCAAGCGGTGTACCTGGGCAGGTTTGTGTAGGATGCATCTCAGGCCTCTCTGGGACTTTGTGTAGCTCAGGGGAAACTAGAAAAAATATCTGCAAGGCTATAGCAAAATTTCTTTGAGCAACCTAATGCAAAGCAATTGATGCTCTGAGGTGTTCTTTCGTCAGCCACAGCTCAATAGAGAGGGGTTATTATATTGGTGCCCTCCTCTATAGACTCTGGTTTAGGCAAAAACGCAAGCTGTGAACCCAAGACTCAGGAAAACACCCACGTGTATAAAAACGCACAGAGAAAGGTGGCTGGTGTGTGCACAGTTTTTTAACTACTTTGGGAAGAGTGGACAACTTCTTTGTCTCTTGGGTGATGCCAAGAATAAGCATGACCTTCTTGCCTGCCACCAGTGGGTGTCTTTTCAAAGGAGCATAAGAGAAAGGACACACTCTCCAACTAATAAGGTGAAGGCGGGTCATTCGAGTACCGTGTCACCTGTCTGCACCTTATCTGCAGATAAGCTTTGTGATGCTTGTTTGAAATTCCTTTTGGGTCTGTAACCTCATTTGATGCTGTTTTAGAGAGAACCTGGTAGATGTTGAGCTCTTGATTAGTCCCAGTGTATATGGAAGTTGTAATTCCTTAGTAGAAATATTTTTTTATTCCATAATATCTTAGCAGTATGACAGTAACGAGCTTTCCTCTGGGGCTTACAGTGCACTACATAATGGCTCTTACTCCTCTTCTGAATAAAAATTCGTTGTGGAGTTAGGGGGTTGTTGCCTGTAGATTAAATGATTTCTTGAAACTCTCACAACTGGTATGTTTTACAGCAAAAATATGTCTGAAAAAGAAAAATAATTGAGTTTCCCAAAGCAAAGGAGCTAAAAGAGATGGATATTCCTATGGCTGATTTTCAGAGGGAAAGGCATTTTATTTTGATTTGTTTCTTGACGGACTGGCTTCAGCCACACCAGTGTTAGTCCTGGCACAAAGGATGCAGCTTTGCACAGCATTTGGGGTGAGGGGGACCCCTCCTCCCCAGTGCATGTTTGTTTTGAATTAAGGTGGATGGTGAACACAATTGTTCTTTTTCCACTCTTTTTCTTCTGTGGTTTGTAGCCTGTAATATCTTAGACAAAGAATTTGATTTGTGAAAGTATTCAAAAGTATTTTCCTAGCATGCTCAGCTGATGCCCAGGAAGTCCACCATATGCTTACTTCTGTTCCATCAAATGAAGTCGATGACTTCGTTTATTTCATCTGCAGTAATAGGTACAATTTTCCTGAACAACCAGGTAATCTGCACAATCAGGTGTGATCATCTTTTGCCAGAGCCCTTTTCATGTTGCTGCAGGTGCTTACACTAGAAATTCTTCTGTCTAGAAACACAGCTAGAGTGTCTAGAGTAAAAATTAAATGCCTTGTAAACTCAGCCATATTGTTCCTCCATCTTTGTTGCTGTATTTATACTCAAAAGATTTCTCCTCTGGCTCTGTGGCAGCAGCAATTTCCCACAGACATATGACAGCTTCTTATACTATTGATTATATTTTTTTTCTTTCCTTTGCTGACTCTGCACCATCTGATAGAATGATGGTTTGGGCTGCCAAGCTAACAGTGTTGTCTGTACATGTTCCACTGGACCAGCACTGTCTAGGGCCATTTTTATATCTTACCTTGTACAGCAAGGGCTGCCTTGAGTTCTGGAATCTCTTATGTTCTGCCATCAAGGAGTGTGGATCTCCACACCTCTGTCTCCTGTGTGTGGATGTGGTTTTGGCTGTATGTCTCAGGGATACAGCACAGCCTTACCTTTGGTGGCAGAATGCTGAGGGGTTTGGGTATGTAGGACACGGCAGGGGAAGTCAGTATTACCGCATATTAAACAGTACTCTGCTGATAAAGTAATTTCCAGTTCATTTCCAGACATGCTATGGCTGAAATACCAGCAATGCATGGAAGTAGATGCAAATTTCTCACTTGAAAGGCTTGAGCTTTCAGGAGCAGCTTTCAGTGGGCAGGGCAAGAAGTAACCAGACTGACACAGTGAGAGCAGCACCGGGTTTGCCTTCTGCACTTAAGGGTGCTTTGTGTTGCATTAAGAATCAGCTTCTTGCAGGCTTAATCTGAAGCACAGACAAGTCAAACGAAAAGTCTCTAAGCATTCTTTGATTAGCATATCTTGTAATGCTGTTTCTAACAATATGCCTTTGTTTCAGAATCCGTATTTGCTGCTTTGAAGATTAATTGGCTCTACTTCCAGCACAATGGATGAACTGCAGGATGTTCAGCTGACAGAGATCAAACCACTCCTGAATGACAAGGTAATGCTGGCTGCTGCTTTATCCTCACAGGTGTACTCAGGATGACTTTGTGTCTGGCAAGGAGCCCTAGCTGCCAGAATCTGTCTACAGATTGAAGTACCTTAAGTACTGAAACCCAGTAAATTCTTCCCCACTCTGGTAATATACCACCACCCACTCTTCCAAAATCTCAGGGAAAGACAGACCACCACAATTCAGGTAATTTTGGAGTCTTGACCAAACAGTACGTCGTGCTTGTAGTGAGGTTTTGCAAAGGTTGGGCAGCAATTGGAAAGGTGATCCCATTCCTGAGGTGTAGCTGTAGAACCTCTACTAAGTTTCTCCTTTTTAGGGAAATGCTGGATTGTATCCTGTTTTTTGTTTAGTTGGTTTTGGGTTGTTGTTGTTGTGTTGTTGTTGTTGTAGTGGTTTCACATTTACTTGTCTCTGTTTTTGTTGGCCAAATTTAGTGTAGTGGTTTGGGTATCTGCTCTCTTTTCCCTCTGTGAGATAGGATTATGAGAAAAGGGCAAAACAGGCCTAATTTAAGGTAAACTGATAGATTTTATTAACACACTCAAAGGAGAAAAAGAAGAAAAAAAAAAATAAACTTTCAAAACACTCATCCTTCCCTTACAAACTGTTCACTTTCTCACAAACAACATAAAGAGACAACTTGTGATTTTCAGTCAGTTTCACCATTTGAAAATAGTCTTCATCAGTTTTTTAGGCGAGGAGTCTCTTAGCGTCATGGATCCCACTGATAACTCAGAACAGTTCTCTTGTGGGTTTTAACTGTCACAAAAACAGTCCCCCTGGGAAACCTGCTTCCGTGACCCCTCTCATTAGGAGTTTCCCAAGCTACTTATGGGTCATGAACTCAAACACCCTGCATACTGGGGTGTCACCTTTTAAAGATTATCAACTGCAAAGGCAAAGGATTCTTCATCTCGGGGAACAGGGATGTCGTCTCACTTCTTCGCTGGCGCAGAGGGCTTCTCATCTCGCTCTGTTCAAGCATCTCGTAAGATCAATATCACTTAGTCCATCACAAACACCTTTGCTCAAAATCCACATACAAATTTGAACAATCATCTCCCCAAATGCATATCTTTCCCATGATTTAAAGGATAATCTACATATAGAGTTCATTTCCATGGCTCGATGAGAGAAATTCAGCTTAAAATAGCAATCTCCTCAAACCCTCCTCCCAAAAAGTCTTTTCATTCTCTCTCTCTAATGACTTCATGCTCTGTCTTCTTTACGTTCAATCTCTTTGTCCTTCTTACTCAAAAGGAAGGTTAAGCTTTGAAAGCCTCATTTTGCCAGGAAAGGGTTAAATCTGCCCAGGCCGGCGGTGATCATAGTATCTCTGCTGGCAGCAGCCTCTATGGCTGTGGGATCTCAGAGCGGAGGGGCTTCCCCCTGCCCCTCTCCTTTCCTCTCACCCCGGGAGGGGAGGGCGGGGGAGAACCCTGTCCACCCCTTGATGATGATTGGGGTGGGCTTGGCCCAACTGGGCCCTTAGTTGTTATCAGGGGCCCCGCAGACAACACTCCCAGCTTGGCTGGCTCTGGGGGTAGGCTTTAAAATTAGCTGATGTTAAGCTGCAGCCTCCCCTCTCCTGCCAGGAGCTGATGGAGCCCGACAACTACGACGACGACAGACTGAGGCTCCCTGCCCCAAGACGGGGAGGGGAGCAGCAGGGCCTGGCCGGCCTGGGCCATTCCAACAGACTGGTCTGACTTCTTGTTACCTGCTCCACTGGCTGGAAAAAAAACAACCAGCTTGAACACAACCAAGATTTATATGGGTATTTTCCAAAGTCATATTCAGTGTCCTCAGTGGTTAAAGCATATATCAGTATCTAAAATCAGCTTCTGATAAGTTCTGATAAGTCTTTTCCAAAACAATTCCAAAGCCCTAACAAGGCAGTATTCCATATTTCTCTTTAACTAAAAACCAAACTGTGTTAACCCATGACAGTTATTTTGTTGTTTGCTTTGGTTTTTTTACTTTTTTTTGGTTTAGAATATTCTGTCTTAAATGATCATTTAGTGTTTTGACCCCTAAAACAGCCCTGTCTCCCTGGATTTAGTAATGGACAGTCATTTCCTTTTAATGTCTGCAGAGTCCAGTTAGAGCAGTCCAGATTTATGCAATACTGAGACTTTGGAAAATCATTGTATCGCAGTAGCTGTTTAAGTCTTTCACTCTGTCTTCTGTGGGCTGAGGAAGAGCCGTCTGGGCTTACTGGAAGAAGAGCCTCACTGGATTCTGCCACCAGCTGTTGTTGAGAGTGCCTAAGTTCATTACAGGCATCCCAGCAAGATCTAGCATCTTGCATCTGCTGCAACCTGTGATTATGAGCAATGTGGTTTGGTCACTTTCCATAGCTCACAGGCAAGTCTAATGGTGTGGGAAGGAGTTCCTAAGGCTTTGCTGTTTGATGGCTGATGATCAAGAACTGGCTTGTGCTGCCAAAGGGCTATCTGTGGTGCTTTGTCCACTCACTGTGTGCTTGCAGAAGACTGCATTGTCCCCCAACAAAATGGGTAAAATCTCTGGAATTCTGCTATGTTTTACTCTGTACTGATTTGTTTTTTGCTCATTTCTTTAGTGGTCTAGCATATCTGTTTAGTATCTGTGAAGTCTAAAAGCTCAGCTGAAATCTGCAGTCCAGCTGCCTGTTCTGATAGACTAGTGCTGACTACTGGGCTTCTACTGGGCTTCCACCATTTTTTAAAAAATGCTTCCTGGAAGGGTGAGTCTTGAAAGTACAAAATAGTGTAGATCAAATAAAAATACAGAATACAGGCTTTCAGGGCAGTTTGTAATTTCAAAACAAGAGATAAACATTTACAGAATACAAGCTTCCTAAATGCAGTGGCCCAGATCTTGGTCATGATTCTCCTGAGATTTTCTGTGTTTGAATTCAGCTGGGTAGATTGCCCTTGTTTCAGTCAGCTGACCTAAGTAGGAAGCATTGAAGCATGCCAAATCAAAGTGTTTTTCACTTTATAAGTTTCCAGTCTTTCTGTCAAGTATTGCCTGGTCAGCCCCACCCAGTCCTTGCTGTGGTGTCAGTTGTGGTTCAAATGCAGAATGCTTACCCAAACAGAAACACCAAGTGGTGTTAACCAGGGTGCAGAAGGGCACATAGATAGTGATTATTTCTTTGCTTGACTCAGTTTTGAAGTTACAGGAAATAGATAATATCTCAGTAGGGAGAAATATGAGGGATAGCTCCAGAACCATCCTCAGTACTGCATGGGAAGAGAAGTATGCTGTGCCTCTCGTTTTCACACTTTGTTTCAACAAAATGAGGGCCTCAGGGAGCAGCCACCTCCAATGTCTGGCCCTTAGTAAGGCTTTAAAGCTTGAGATAATACATGTGTCCTTTTGAGATATAGTTTATGGAGCATGAGGGTGTGGTGCAATAATCTGCCATTCTTTGCAACATATCAGAGTCCAAAATCTATTGAGCTGGCAGTTCACTAAGGTTTTTACTGACCAACCTACTTTAGATACAGGAGTTTGAGCCAGCATGGATTAATGGCCAGAAATAGTACAGTAACACTCTTAAGGTACTAATGAGTGAATGCTCATGAACTCCTCAAAAACAAAGGGTACTGTACACAGAGAAGGAGCTCTGGTGTCTCAAACTCTGAAACCAATGGAATTACCACTGGAAGTAGAAATGGATTGTATCTTGTTCACATGTCTGAACTGTAGGTAATGCCACAGTGGACCACTGAGTCCTGGCTTTGTTCTGCCTCAGATCAGCAAAAAGTTACAAGCTTGACTTTTAAAGAATATAGACACTATTTTGTTTGTGTGTAACTTAAGCCTAATATCAAGTGCAGGGAAGTAAAATACATTATGTTTGTTCACCTCATTCAGGCTCGCTAAAATGTAGTGACTTTTTACTGGGGAAGCAAAGGAACTTCAAATGTTCCCATTTAGTTGAAAGAGACAGAAAAACAGAGTATTGCCTGATCAGAAAAACTAGCCCAGTGACACACTATTATTCTGACACCTTTGATTCCTGTTAATTCAGGCTCAGTGAAAAGTTACTGAAATGCCAGAGCCGGATTCAGGAAATGAAATGGGCAGCCCATAGGCTGGTTTGGGTCAGCCCAGCCAACTCTGTGCTTTGAGGTGCAGCCATGGCATATTCATAGGCCTGAAAAACTTGCCTTAAAGTTTCTCAAGTTAAGACAATAAATAAATGGTTTAAAGTCAGATTTTCGGTGTATTAAAATCAAGTATATGGGAGTCAGGGCATGTCAGCATGTTAGCTTCTTTTGCCTCATGGTATGCCTTGACAACAAGCAGCCCAATTCAGAGCCTCATTCTTTGCTTTGTGTCATTTCCTCCCCACTCGCTTGGGGAATCTCAGACTTTTCTAAGTACAAATTCAGATCACCTTCTTTTTTACTTAGCATGCACCATCCAATTCCAGCGCTGTATACAGAAGTTTGTCGTTTCTCCATAAAGAAATGGGTGGCTGAACTGACCTGCTTCACAAGCTGGTGGTGGTGTCAGAAATCTCAAGTAATTTCAGGGTCACAAACTGAAATAAGAGGAGACTGCTTTTTCATTTTCTTTTCCTCAATTCTGAGGATTTAGTGGGTTTTGCTATGCCCTGCTCAAAACATTGCCACAGTTCAATACTTAACACAGAGGAGGAAAGAGGAGAATGGATTCTTAAAACAGATTTGCAGATATCTCAACTTAAATGTCTCAAAGTGCAGAATGTAGGTAGCAACCCTTGTTCTTACTAACAAGGCAAGGCTCTGCAGGGAGGAAAACACGACCATGTGTTTACCTATGGAGAGGAATGAGGGTGCTCAGCCAGAAGAAATGTTTGGAGTGTTTCTGTTGTCCGTATGCGATCCTAGTTTTTTCCTAGTAATTTTAGTACTAAAGTGTTGTGTTGATTTGGCACAGCCTGGTTTTTAGTAGTGAGGGAGGGCCACAGGAGTAGCTTCTGTGAGAAGCTGCTAGAAGCTTCCACCACGTCCAACAGCCAATCTCTGAGGGCTCTGAAGATGGACATGCTGCTGGGCCAATTAGAGAGGTTGGTAATGCCTCTGTGATGACTTAAGAAGAAAATCAAAAACAGCGTGCATGCAGTTTTTTCCAGGGGTGGCAAGGCGCCACAGCTGCTGCCATCCTGGCGCAGAGGGTGGCGAGCCTTGCTTGCCTGGCCGCCCCTAGCCAGCCATGCCGCAGGAAGGAGGGCAGGCGCAGCGGCAGCAGCTTCTCCTTCCCAGCGCCCCACATCAAGAGAGGTGTTAAACAGTGCCAGTGNTATTGGGAAGACTGTTTGCCTGTGGGAGTGATGAATGTTGCAGCAGTTTTGACAGGACTGCTGATGGTGATACTAGAGCCACGCTGGAGAAGTTCATGAAGAGCTGTCTCCCATGGGAGGGGCCCCATGGCATATACAGATACATTATAAAATGCTGAGATCCAGACCGAGGTGGGCCACTGGTGTGAGCTCCCGGTGCTCTTCTGGGTTTTTCAGTCCAGGGCAGGTTTAAACAGTCCCAGGAAAAAGAGAAGAAAAACAGTCCAGGGAACTTCTCTGCCCTAGCTTCTTTAACTAAAAGCACAGATCTCTGTCCCGCCGCTGTCCATGCCTCAGACGAACAACTGCCAGAGAAAGAATGTGTGGGAGTCAGGCAGTTTTCTCAAAACAAACTGCACACTGCTTTCTCCCCCTTTGCTCCCAGAACCAGTTTTAAAGGTACAGAACTTAATATACAGCACAAACAGAACAGACGATTGGGGATAAAAGCATCATAAAGTCACCCTAGGACAGCATAGCAGAGAAAAGACTCCTCTCCCTGAGCGAACAGAAGATCTTGAAAGATGAACTAACCAAAACCCCCACGCGCTGTCTCCTTGTGTTGTCAGTGGGAAGGAGGAAGGGGCGAGGGGGAAAAACAAGGTGTTTTAAAGGCTTATTTTACTTCTCATTATCCTCTTCTGACTCTGTTAATAATACATTTACTTTACACCTTTATATTTGAATCTGTTTTGCCCTTTGAGTTCTTTTCTCCCAGTCCTCATCTCAACTCATGAGCCCTTTGTTAATTTTTTTCCCTCTCCTCTGCCCAGCTGAGAGCGAGAGAGGGTGAATGAACAGCTTTCGTGGGTGCCTGGCATTTGGCTAGTATGAAACTACAACAGGTGCTATGCCTAAAACACATAAGTTGGAATGCCATCTCAAGTGGTTTGCTCAGCTTTTGCTAACAGCTCTCAGTGATGTAACCTACTGTGTGGTTAGAGACAGTGTTTCACAAAGTACATGGGCACTCAGACAGGTTCCTGCAGACCTTCCAACCTGCAGGATGCCAACTGGGTGCTGTACTCACTGTGTTCACCTGCATGCATGGGGTCTCCCTCTGGGATGACTCAGTGGTGAGCTACTGTGTGCAGTTCCCATGCACTCAGGTTTCAGAGCTTGCCGGTCCCTGTGTTGTGAAACGATCCCATACCTGCAGCAGTGGCTGCACAGGAGCTGACTGTACGGCTTCTTTTCTTGCACTCGGTACATGAGATCCCAGGAGTAGTCCTTCAGGAGTTTTGCATCCAAATTGTTAATGTACGCCAGGAGTAGACAAAACCCAGATCCATATGCAGCCCAGCTGTGGCCAGTGTCCTTCCTATGTGCATCTGTCCCTGCGTGAAGACTAAGCTGTGCACACAGGTACTCACTTCCCTTAGCTGGTAGCCTCCTTACACCCCTATAACCTTGTTGTATAGGAATGGGCAGATCTTGCCTGGAGTTTGCTTGTACAGGTCTTGCATTTCACTGCTTACCTGACTGCAGCCAGTCTCGACTGTACTATAACAGAGGTCTCTATGGGAAACTTTCATGATGTTGTTGGGGGTGTTCTGGGGCATTGTGCTGATCTCCTTTTTTCTTTTTTTTTTTTTCTTTTTTCCTGTTTTTTGTTAACAGAATGCAGCTCGCAACTTCCAGGACTTCGACTGTCAGGTAAGACCATATGCAGGAGACAAGGATTGGTTAGTAACTCCACATAATTCAGCAGTAATGTTGAGAGAGATGAAAAAAACCCTCTGTATTTTAATTTTGCTCCTCTAAAGGTTTAATCAATAAGAACTGGAATATATCCAGTGACAGAAATTGCCCTTCACCCTTACATGCCAAGCAGCATGAAAGTTCTGGGTTTTGAGGTGCAGACTGCTCTGCCAAGGCTACACAACATCTTGCAGGATGGCTGGTCTCCTGCATAGCAGTTCCTTGGAAAAATGCAATATGCTGAAGAACTGCAGCTCTTTCATGTCCCGTCCGGTTCACTGGCAGGGAAAGGAGGAGCTTGCATGTTCTACCTGTTTGTCTTGAGAGGAGATAGAAGTGAGAGAGCTGCCCCAGATACAGCACGCTGCTTTGCTGCACCTGTTTTGACACAGGCATTGTTATTTTCTAGTTTATTGATGGTACAGAGGTGAGTCCAATGGCTCTGGTTGCAATAGGAATAATCCTTTCATAGAAGTGGTTGCTCCACCAGCATCCAAGACAGAGGACATGCTCTATGATAATCAGAGCAGAGCACTGAGGTTCTGTGGGGCATTTTGTGGAGCACAGACTCATTTCCCATACCAGATTAGCCTGCTGCCTTCTCACTGAGCATGTGGGTGTGCAGCTAGTGGCTGTTGTTTCTGTCTAGCAGTTGGAGGCTGCTGTGTCTGTAGTGCTCTGATCAGCATAGGGCAGGTCATACAGCACTGCTGTAGCACACCAGGGGCTGGCAACATCATGTGACAAATTTAATAGAAGTCTGTTGATGTAGGTGATTCCAGAAAACTATTTGCAAGCCTATTCACAGCAGGAACATAATAAATACAGTCCTCTGAAGGTAGTCCATATTTTTTTTCCTTCTGTTAATATCAGACACTGATAGTGTCCATGCCATGTGGGCAGGTACACATCACTGTACTGCTTTAGCTCAATTAATTGTGAGTTTTGGTATCTCAAAGCCTACAAGTATAAAAATCACTAATCTTACCACATTATAACTTTAGCGTCTGATCGGGAAGGCAGCAATAGTATTAAGCAATGTTTTTTCTTTTGAAATAAAGTTGAATAATGGGTTTTAAAACACTTTGCTGTACTGTCATGTCTCCATCTATCCCCGTCTTCTCTGTTACCTTCAGAGGTAGAGTGTGCTCCCATGTCAGATGGGTAATGGGTAAAAATAAATGCAATGCCTTTGAGTAAGTGTAGACAGCAGAGGCACTTACTGCTGTGGTCTGTGTGCCAGGATTGGGAAGAATATGAATATATTGTGTATTGGCCTCTGCTGCCAGTCCTCTAGTGACCCACCAAAGCTCTGGGTGTGCCCATGCCTTGCCTGGCTGTGAGTGGCATGCTCTTGGGAGCTGGAGCAGAGTGGGAAGGTGGGAAAGAGGCCCTGTCACAGAGCTGCTGCCTTTTGGCTCTACACTTTTTCCTCAACAACCAAAGCCTCTTCACATTTTTCTTTAACCAGAGCCCCAGATCTGAAGCTGGGCAAGCCCCCCAGAAACCTGGCACTACGGCCACCAGCCTGGGTACTTGGCATGTTGCGGAGCTGTGGTTGTCCTCTCCAGGGCTGAGCTTTGGGAAAAGCTGAGTGGTCTGCAGCCAGGGAGTGGTGCCCTGGGGAGTGTTAGGCCAGGAAAGACGGGCTTATTGCTTCTGTGCTTTGCTGTAGATCACCAGTGAGCTGGTGGCCATGGCAACAGTTGGGCAGGAGGCAAGATGTTCTTTCCAGGAAACCACATAATTCATGCCAAATACCGTTGTTTTTTTTTTTTTTAGCAAGATGTTAACACGGTGTCTCTCATGACTGTAAATATTGTCCCAGCCTCACCTTCCTTCAGCATCTCTCCCTACAAGGTGTGGTTTCAGGGCACACCTGGCTTGACATTCCCCCACGTCATACCTGGAAAGTACCCCAAGGGCTGGTTTAAGTCTCTGAAATCTGCCAGAGAGGATGGATTGTGTGTTGGATCCTTGGGTTTTCTGTCTGAATTGCTAGTACCAGGAACTGTGCTTACACTTGGAGACTAAGGTCGTGTCCCATGAAAAATTACTGCTGCTTTTTAATCTGGCAAAGCACATCCAGCTGCCACATCCAGACCTCTGTGAAACTCGTGTGACTTTGGGGAATTTGAAGTGAAGAAGATTGTCTTCCTTCCTTTCAGAGGAAGGAAGATCCTCTTGTGTAGAGAAAGATTTAAAAGCACTTAGGCTGGGACAGTGTTTTAATTTGTCCTGGGTTTCACAGGGAGGAAGAGCCTTGGGGAGGATCTCAGTTTGACAAGAACAGGCACAAACTGGCCACAGATTGATGAAGGCTGATAACTGGAAGATGGTTTCCAGTTACAGTGCAGTGAAGTTCTCAGTCAGCTTCCAAAAGCAGCAATATTTGCAAGGGAGCTGGTGGGTTTTAAGGCAAAAATTAAAGAACTTGTGAGATAGATTTTATTATCATATACAGTATAGTGTAGTGTAATATGAGACCATAACATCAGTGATGCGAGACCTGCATTCCAGACCTTTTCATTTTTCTAATAGTTAGAAAAAGCTGTTTTAAATGGAGTTAAAGCTGTAGCTTTGACTGGAGCTGACTACATCCTGAGCTGTGCTTGCAGGGCTGCAGGCGGTGTGATGAGGGAAGGGAGTGGTGAGGGAAAAGTGAGGTTCTGTCAGCACTGTTGATAACCCTTTTGGCAGTGCAGATCCAGTTTGAGCTAGATGTAAAAGACATTGACATGTTGGAACAAGTCCTGTTTTATTTCCCTATGTAATTCTGTGCCTTTGGCCCTTGGCCATGAGGTCATTTGCTGCAAGTCCATCGAGAATTTCACAGAGTATGCTGAGTTGGATGGGACCTACAAGGACCATCGAGTCTAACTTTTAAGTGAATGGCCCATATTGAGCCCACCATCTCTGGTGTTATTAGCACCATGCTCTAATCACCTGAACTAACCTCAGGGTCCCAGCTCCTTCCAGGACTGACTGATGTCCCTGCCCTAGCTTCTCTTTGGATACAACTGGAGTAACAGCTACCCTCAGTGTTAGTTCTGTGGTGCCTTTAGACCTCCCTCTGTCTTAAATCTGGAATTTCAAAATATTTTCTGCAGCTGGGCCATGCTTATGAATGGGAGGAGTGTTTAGTTTAATTCCATCTCAGGAACTTATCATTAGCACTGTCACTGACTCTAGGAGGTGTGTAGGGCCAGGCACACAGGTTCCCCACGCTGTTTTCTGTGTATTTGGCATGTGTTACTTTTCAACATAACAAGTATATTTAAGGTTTGTAAGATCTTTCTTAGGTGAAAAGGGGCAATGCCATTGTGAATTTCTAGTCATTTCCCTGTATGTTTGGTTTTATTTTTGAGTAAATTCCCAGGATCAGATCTGGGCCAAGGCAACAGCACAAGTTTCTGCTTCTTCCTGCTTCTGAAATTTGTTGCTCTGGGGTGAATGTGTGTGAGGAAGCTTTTAGCTTTTCTGGTACAGCTGACTTCCAGATACAGCTGTCCTGGTTTTCTTAAACTGTTCATATGCAAGCAACCAAAGCTCACCCTGATGCATAACAGATTGTCTGGGCATCAGTTAAACAACCCCACATAATCTGATAACTGCAGTGGAGATAAAGTAGAGAGCTAGCATGGGGGCTTAGCAGTCTTTATCAATATGAGTTTAGGTTATTATCAGAACTAAAAAGTATTAACCTAAATCTGAGACCTACATTTTACTTGAAAGCAATATGAACCCTAATGAGGTCTAGGCTTGGCTTTTCCCAATGTCCATGGGCAGACATGAATAAATGGTCTGGAATGCTGATGGACAGATGGTGTGGTGACCTGCACTGTTAATAGAGCTGTGCCTGTGCTTTTATTATACTCTGCAGACCCTCTGCAGCTTTCTGAAGTAGGTGTTCGGTCTCAGCCTACATCTCCCTTCTTTTCCAGATGATTTGCTTTAAATAGAAATGAAGGAATATGCTGATATATTTGTAAAACTATCCAACTAAACCTGTGTTATGTTTCAGTCTGAAATAAGCTGGCATTTGATCTGATGGGCTGATTTGATCATTTGAGCTGACACTTCCCCTCTGCTGCCTCCCACCAACAGGAAGGCAGAGAAGTGTTTGGCTTTCAGCACACACTATGCAGAAGAAGGAGGCTTGGAGTGTGGAGGTGGTCTGGGATTTGGCTGAAAGCTTTCAAGGAGGAGGAGGTGGGAATAAGTAAGTCCGGGTCATGAAGGGTTCATCTGAAACAGAAAGGACAAGGCATGCATTAACCCTTGGAGGAAAGAAATTTTCTGGTATAAAAATGTACTGTCTTGCTGGCATTAATGGCAAATATGGAGTTACTCAGTTGCTTGTGCCCAGAGTAAAACACAGTACAATGTTTGCAGAGTTAATGTCAGACCTTGATTAGGAACTTTTTGCCACTTACTTTTACTGAAAGTGTCACTTTTCAATAAGCCCATGTTTATACTCATTCAGTTTTGGAAAAGTTCTTTTGCAAGTATGTAAACTTAAAAGTAGTTTGAAGCTTTTTTAATCTGCATTTTTAAAAGTTTGCTTATCCTTGCCTAGTCTCTTAGCTTTATTTTTACTTGCTCTGCTGTCAGAGAGGGTATGTGCTGCTGAGAGGTTATTGCATATTCCATTGTGTGCATTTCCGGATGTTGGAGATGTTGAATTGAAACTGTGCTAATTTTTTGAAATTCTGTTCATTTTTTGTTTAAGACAGCTTGTGAGTGGTACCCAGTGGCACTGAATACAAGATGTTTTAAGGTGTCTTCTGTTTACTGTGCTGAAATAAATAGAACGTTAGTTAGCACTTTTAAGGAAGGGTTTTCTTTCTGTGTGTGAACAATGGGAGCTGTTCTCACCCCTATTGAAACATTTTGTCTGGGATATTGAGGACCATTGTTCCTCTGATTTGTACAACAAGTTCTTTTGTTTAAAGTCCTAGAGTGAAATTAATTAAAACACATAAGATGTTTTGATCTAAAAACCAGGTCTATTTAATACCTGCTAGATTAATGCTGCTTCTAATCTTATTAAAACTAGCATCACCACTAAAGTACTGGTTTTGCCTTCTGACATCACAGCAACAAACCACTATAAAGATAAAAATTATTAAAATAGAATTTTATTTTGGCACCCTTTTTTTTACATTATTTATGTTTCTTGGGAAGCTTTTCCTGTGATTCCTCCCATCTGGTTTCTATCTAAAAGCTCACTTATTTGTAAAATTGCAGTGTTGAGTTCTGGAAAGTTTTAGCTAGCTGCACCTGGACTGAAACATGACTCTTATTTCTAAATGCATGTGCACAGTCCTTCCCTGAGGTTTACTTAAACATTAATTTTTCTTTCTGTATCCTGTGACAACAGTGTGCCAATGGGGTGATTATGCATCTCTAATACTTGAAGTTCCTGTACTTTTTATGTTCTTGTGAGTGAGTTTTTTGAGCAAAGCAAATATATGTGCTTTAGGTTGAGACATTTTCATCCATTATGCAACATCCAGTAATGGTATTTCACAGCAATTTATGACTAACTGTACTACCAGGTTTAATTCAATGCAGTTCTAGTTCCTAGGGATGTGGAAAGTTTGAAGACAGAGCATAGCCCTGCATTCTCTTCCTCAAGAGATTTTAAGATGTTCTCTGTTCTGTTTGCAGCCCGTGGGGAAGGCTGCAGTCTCACACTCTATCTCAAAACAAAAGTGAAGAGTGCCCCCTTGCCAGCCTTGGGCAGAGCAGAGCTCAGCTGCCATGGTTTAAATCACTCTGAACTATTACAGATCTAGGCAGGTCCATTTTCCTGCCGTAGGTGGGGAAGAGGGGATCTACTCTCAGAGCAGGAGTAAGAAGCACCATGTATTCCTCAGTCTATGCTGGGTGCCTTGCTCATGACACTGGATACTTGACTGGAGTGCAAGAAAGTTGTGGTTTTAACTGCTTCTTGTAACACATGGGCAGGGCAGGAGGTGACGGAGTGAATCTTTCTACATCTCAGACATGTTGTCATTAATTGCTTACTGGTCTCAGCATTGTGTGGTTGTAGGGGCTCGTGATTTCTGCTTTGGGAGCACAAACCCAGCCTGTCAGCCAGGCTCATATTATAGCTCACTTGACTGAGTTCCTTTGACTGCAGAGCCAGTGTCTGTTCTCTGGCAGGATCTGTGTTTGCAAGTGACTTGGCAGTTCTTGCTGGCTGACGCTGCGCATTAGCAAGGGTCACAGAGAGACACTGGGTCCATCCTTCACCATCACCTGCCTTTGGAGTATGTGCTTGGAACTCTGTCTCCTGTTGTTTTTGAGTTTGTGTGAGCGGATTGCATATCTCATTCTTCTGCTGCTCTCGATTCTCACCCAGAATTTAAGATCTAATCCAATTACACAGAGTACCAGAAACCATTGCTTGCCTGCATAGATCATATTGTGTTTTCTATTAATAAGTTTCTGCTCTATATGGAAATGAATAATTTACTTCAAGATGTTGTTTTCAATCTGATTTTGATTTGCTTCCCATGCAGCCATCTCCTTCAACTCTACTATTTCCAAAATAATTTTTCACTGAGAAGGATCTGGGAAGCACTCAGCTGCCAGCTGCCTTAAGGTTGGCAGTATTATAATTGGAAGAGTTACCTGGTGGTGATGTTTTACAGTCTTACAATATTTTTTTCTTATCTTACAATCATAGTTTATGGTATTGTTTTAGTAATGTTTAGAAATTTGAGGGCAGCTGTTGCCAAGAGCAAGACAACAGAGTCTCTGCTTTAATCTCTCTGTAGTTAGTATCTGGGATAGGCTACCCCAGGAGCACGATGTGGTTGTTTTTCACCTTTGGCAAGACTGGCAAAGATGACGTAAAGTAAATAGCCGTAGCCACAGAGTCAGTGAAAAAGGGGAAAGCCTGCCCTGAGTAATCTGCATCTTCACCTTACAGCAAAGCAGCAGAGGCATTTGGTTGCTTTAGGTGAACCAGGAACTGAAAGTCCTTAAGTTGAAAGGTTTTTTGGGGATGTTTCTTGATGCCAAGAGGTTTGGGCGTCTTCCTTGAAGACTAAAAGCTTGGTAGTTGTAAAAGAAGTCCTTTATTGCATCGTTAAATCAGTCCCATGAAGGCAAAGTTATTAGAGTCCATAGCAGTACACAGAAGCCTTGTAATGTAAAGTCTCTAAGTCCCAAGCAGAAGCAGCAGCCACAGCCGCAGTAGAGGCCTCGGTAGTCTGTGTCCCGTGAGCGTCTTAACAGTAGCAGGCGCAACAGTAGCAACAACAGCAGCATCAGTGTTTTCCTGAGTCCTCTGTGTGTGTGTTCTCAAAGTAGTACCTTTTATTCCAGTTTTGGCCAATCAGACTTAAAAACTAATTTCTTACAATAGTGTTGGAACTATCCTAAGCTAAAATTGATGTGCGACAATTTTCGTAAATTCTTACACAAATTTTACACATACAGTTCTATCTGTTCTATCTAGGAATTTCCAGCAAGGCTACATTATTTTTGTTATGACTAGAATTTAACTAATTTTGCAAAAGACAATGTTTCTGAACTTTATACTAGGCCTTAGGGCTTCTCTTGTTACCTTGCATTTCTACCTAATGTCTGTGTGGATTTATGTATTTTAGATTTTCTGAAGGTTCTAATTCAATCCTCATATTTCTGGGCACTCCTGGGCCTGTGTGGATTTGGCCCAGGGGGATTCACACTCCAACAGTTTCTAGCCCTATGCTAGTAGAGACATTTAGCAAGCTTGAGCAGAGTGCAAGCAACAGACGCCTTGCTGCTCTATGTTCTCCCAGGTTTTCATGTTAAAAAAAATTTTTGAAGGGATTTCACAGATGTGTCTTTATTGCCAGTCTCCAAATTAAATGAATTCCTAATTTTTCTAAGGAATTAATTTTGAACTTTGAGCAGCTTCACATTGGGAGTAAAACTAATTTGGTAATGTTAAAAAAGAAGCTTAATAAATCAGTCATGAAAAGCACTGGTAATATGATTTCTTGACATTAATCATTACCAGTGTGAAACAAATTGTTTCTTTAGCCTTTAATAACTTTTAAAACTTAAGTACTGGATCACACTGTGACCTGGGTCTGTGGGAGCATGGCTGGAATTTGGACTGCTACCTTGCTGCCTGTGAGTTTCTGGAGCTCAAGGCATTAGCACCTCTGGAGCTGCTGTTGGATGCCTCACTCCTTCGCTCTGTTTTTTCTCAATATGGGAAATTTTTGGTGGTGTTAAGGAAACTTCCCTGTCCAACCATCCTGGAGCTACTCTGGCAGTCCCTTTTGCACCACCTGAACTGGGACCAAGTCCCTGGCAGCTCACATCCCACTCTTAGTCACAGCAGGTTTCTTACTGGCTCTTACCTGAGGTTTTCCATAGCAGAGTCACAGATGTCCAGATAGATCCCTTAGATAATTTAATCATGGTGCAACAGCTAAATAGCAAAGCAACAAAGTAAGAGCTCAAGCTGATGCCTCCAAAGAGGGACTCCAAACAAAGGAGCCCCTGGGGTTTTATCCCATCATAGCCCAGGGAAAATCTGAGGGTCCTCAGCTGCTGCAGTGTCTCTGAGTCTGGTTCCCCTCTCTGGGCCTCAGGTCCTCGGGCCCTTTTCTGCAGAGGGTCTTCAGTTCATGGCCTCCTGCTGTGGGCTTGGGCTTCTGCCTCTCCAGAGCTCAACCTGCAGTTCCACTGCAGCTGCACCCAAAGCTACTGGCACTGCATGGATTCTTTAACAGGTGGCGCCTGTCAGTGGCACTGTCATTGTTTCCCTCTCTGGCCAAAGGCAGAGTGGCAGTCAGAAATGGTTCCTACGTTTGAACCTTTGGCCGTGTAACTACTTCTTTCCATAATCAGTCCCACCATAGATTTAGGCTTTGGGAGTCATAGATGGGTGTGAGTTTTCCTCTTTAGTTTGAGAAGGATTCAGAAGTGTTAAGGGCAAATAGAATAATGTCCCAGCCTTTTCTGACCTTCTGCTGGCAATCCAGCAAGGAATGCCTTCCAGCAGTTCTTGTTTGAGTTTGATCTCAGATATTTTAAAGCTTCTGTTGGGTTGTGGTGTATCACCTTCCAGTATCTGAGCCACTGTGGTTCATTCACACTTCTGAAGTGCAGGGCTCTTTGATTGAGAGCAGAGATTCACAGGAGCTGGCACCATAGAGGTTACAGCAAATCTCACAGGACAGTGAACCCAACCCTGCACTCCTGCTTAAAGATTTCCATAAGACCATCAGCTCACTGGACATGGGGCAGGGCAGAGGGACAGAAGGACTCTTTCCAGTGGCACTTCATCATCAATCTAAGTTGCATCCCTTACATGGAAACAACATTGCATTTTAACCACAAACTTCTGTAGAGCATGAGGTTAAGAAGCCCTAGAGTGTGAGAAGCCATCATTGAGATGATTCTGAGGGCAGAGAAATGTATTCCATGCCTTCCAAAAGCTGCTCTGCAATGGGAACCGTAATGTATTCCAGATCAACATCCCTGGGAAAAAGGAAAAAAACTAACCAGCAAACCATAGAAAGCTTCACTAGTTTTGCACTCAAAGTTCAGAACAAAGCCTGCACAGACAGAGAAGATTGTTGAACATAAACTGAGTGGAGAGCAAATGCCCACCATCCATCACAGCAGAGACAAGGAATGGTGCCAGAACCAGCATGACTAACAGAAGGGCAGGGAGGCTATTGTAAACAAAGCATTTTTTAAAAAGCTAGAGAAAATGGAAGAGGTTATCAACTCTAGCAGATTAAATATACGAACAGAACAAAGCAGGCAGAGAGGGTTTGCAAAGATGAGAGAATTTTTTTGAGAGATTATTTGCAAAGGGGAAAAACCCAGCTTGTCCTGTTTCAGATCTGTCAAAATGGAACCTGGAAGGAAGGCTTAGGGCTCGTCATAGCAGAAAAACGAAACATCATTTTTTCTGCATGTAGGCTTGGCACAGAGCAACTCACAGAGAGTACTGTGCTGTAATGCTCTTTGTGGGGAATCAGCACAGACCCTGCCATAACCCACACTATCTACTGCAGAGGCTCTACAAAAGTAATATTTGTGCATTTGTAGCAGGTTGCCAGAACTGTAAGTATCAACCCAGGAGTTTTAAATAAGTTTAAAGATAAATAGTTGAGGTGTTAAGTGAGAAGTTATGCTCCTCTGTTGAAGCTGCCTTGGTGCCCAATGATTCATTGATCAGACATTTTGTAAGACAGATCAGAATTCAGAGGAGTTCTGGGAATTCACTATGGACCGGCTATACCAGACAGACTGATAAAATTAGCTGCATATAGTGGATCAGTTACACTGATAAATATTAGGAAAGGGTAATATAAGTTTTTAAATGGAAGAAGTCCTGCTCTGCAGAGCTGTTGGAATTCTTCAGAAGAGTCAGGAGTGAAGAGAATTCAGTCAGTGTAGCCTACTTGGATTTCGAAGAGACAGGACCAAAAGGAGTCTTAAGACATATCTCTTAAGGGATGTAGGAGGCCATGCAGTCAGAGAAGTCCACTGATGAATGAAATACTGAACTAAAAAAAACGGCATTTGTTTTCACAGTCGAGATCACTTGAGGAGCACTCTGGAGGTCTGTACCTGTGCTGCTTAAGTATACTCTTTAGAGGTATGGAAAAAGTGATGTAAGGTGCAGTGACAAAACTTACCTGCCTTTGTGTAAAGTAAGTGGTGCTACACATTGAGTCAAACCTTCATAGAGTGGAAAATGAAAACGGGCTCAGGGCTGACGATAGCCCCAAGGCATAAGACCTTAACATTGCAAGGGATGAGTGACAGTGTCAGCACAGGGCTTGTGGCTTTCAGCAAAGCAAGTAAATCCTTGTTCATCTGGAACAGAGAACAAAGCAACCCCATTGTGCTGCTTCATGCATCCACAACATGTGCCTGCACGCATTTGACATCCTGCCAGACCCCTTGGCTCAGCAAGGACAGGGCTCCCTGGGGCAGTTCTGGAGGATAGCAGTATGGTCAGGGTCAGCTGCTGTACCAGGGCTGGCTGGATAGTC
The DNA here is from genome assembly GCA_013400675.1 of Oxylabes madagascariensis. Taxonomy (NCBI): domain Eukaryota; kingdom Metazoa; phylum Chordata; class Aves; order Passeriformes; family Timaliidae; genus Oxylabes; species Oxylabes madagascariensis. The sequence continues at coordinate 2,113 of VYZR01076055.1, read as the reverse complement.
CCAAGCACATCGGCCCAGAAAAAGGCATGTGAGGGTCATGAGCTGTTAGGGTGTCACTTCTGGGGAGTATGGAAATGGGATCAGTTGTTCTGCAGCTTCCAAACCAAGAGCCAGATCTCATGCAAAATCAGCAGATACAAAGAGAAATATGTGGTTCTTTACTCCACACATTAATACGGTTCAGCTGCTCTGGTCCCAGGGGGAGAGAGGTACCAAAGGCACAAGTGTTTGGGAGTTGCAGCCCCATCCTCAGAAAGAGGACCACACCTCCAGTGAAGGAAGTCTCATTTGGCCTACAGATTGTTGGAGGCTGGGAAAGTTATGGGAAACTGTTACAAGATGCAAGTGTTTGAGAACTTGTACCACTTTTTCCTTTTCCACTAGCACAGGCTCCTGAAGTCAGCTCAGCAGGCTACAGCTGCAGTTGGTCTCCATGCCTTCTGTTCCATCATTGCTCTTCTCATTCCCGACTTCCAGGCACTGCTGGTGTTTGAAGCTGTGGTTCCCAGCTGCGCTGAGTGGATCGATGGCAGCTGCCTGCCCAACCTCAGCACTGTGTCCCAGCAGCAAGTATGGCACAGGCTATGCCTGCAGCTGCAGAACCGGCTCTGGGAGCCACGCTGCCTCTGCTACCCACCTCCTATTTGCAGCAGGTGGACTGCAGCTGCTGTTTATTTTTACCTAGTATACCAATAAAGGCAAAAGATAAAAATAAAAATATCTTTGGAAAAACTTCTGATAAAGTTTTCAGTCCCTATGTGAAAATTGAATTTTATCCAGCTCTTCAAAACACAGTCTGTGGATCATGAGCTTCTCTTGCGTTCATCTCCCTTATTTTGAAGACTGCAGGTTTGTAAAAGTCTGGCTGTCTCCTGGCCACATGTTTTCCACCTGCCTTCTCCTATCACTGCTTCCCTGCACTAGATCAGATAAGCATTCAGACCATAACTGGAATTAGACACCTGCAAGGTAACAACCCTTGAATCTCTTTTCAAACTACACTGGTGTAGTGTGTCATAGCTGGCCTGAGCAGAGAGCAGAAAGAAACCAAGTGTGCCAGAGTCTGGAAATTTCTGTCTGTTACTTTCTAGCACAACACTTCTACCCAAGCAAAGGGCAAGTACCAGGAGAGAACGTGCTAGAATTGTGTTTTGGAACTGGGCAGCAATTACAGAAGTATTGATGCAGTGTGACACAGGCAGAACATCTCACTAGGCGGCCCTGAAGGGTTTCTGCAAGAAGGACATGCAGAACATGTTTGTCAAGGACAGAGGGTGCAGCCTGCAAACTTCCTGTTCTCTCATTGAGTGCTCTGGTCCCCACTGTAATGGGTTATTCTGCTCTGCATTTGAGAGAGTAAAGCGCCAGTAATAATATGACTAAATAAAAAACTTTTGGGGGGCAGTTATAGGTAGCAGTTGTATAAGTGTAGAGACTGTTGTCATCTAAAGCATAATACCTAAGCTCTGGTTTAAGAGCTCTATCTCCTACTGTCCTGTGGCTTTGATACATGGGAGAGCTGTTGTGGAGACAAACAGGTGATGGGGAGTCATGTGTGCTCTAATTGTGTGGCATCTGAAAATGATTCTGTCCTTTGCAATTAGAGATTGAGATAAAAACCCCCAAACTCCAGGGAAAGTTTCAGAGAAAATAAAGATCGCTGGAAAAACTGTCATAGAATTACTGGTTAAGAAGCTGGGGGTAAAACTCAGTCTTATTTCTCCAGATAATCTTGAAAAAGTGATCAGTGTGATAGCCAATGTGCAGTTAAAAAAGTAAAGGTAGAAACCCTTATCTAGTAGTGGCTGCTGCTCCCTTTGTAGACAGGAGAAAGCCTTGGAAAAAGGCTTTTAAGAATAATCCACTTTATTCAGATTAGAGAAGAGTAGCTGCTTCCCAGGAGGAGGATTTCCACCTTGCGAGGGAACTAACAGGAGAAAAAAGTAGCCTTAAGCGCTCCCGGTCTGAGCCATTGATGCTGTACAGGGCAGAGTAAGAAGTTTGCAGATTTAGCATCTTATATTTTTTAAGTGCTGCTTGCTGAGATTTGTCGAAGATGGAATTCCTTACGTTGCTGCCATATTCAGGTGTTGTCCTGGTTTGAAAGACAGGT
>VYZR01076054.1:28915-49887 GCA_013400675.1 Oxylabes madagascariensis | reverse complement strand
ACAGAACAGGGAGGCATTTTTGGTGACCAATGTGGATGAAAAGGTGGAGTTTGGTCTGTGCTACCTTAGCTCCCACTCCAGCAATGGAATGAAGTTGCAGTATGTAAAAATACAGAAATTGCTTGTAATAGAGTTTGCCAGAAATTTGCTTTTGTCAGGCAAAAGGAAAACGAGGGGCAGATCCTTCAGAAACGTGTGGACTATTTTGAGTTGTAAGAAGGGTGGGTTTACAAGGGGTATGTAGCCACAGCCTGGTTCTACTTTAGTCCCTACTTCTGCTTATTTTATGTCTACATCCCTGGAAGTGAAGAATTCCCTGAAGAATTTCTAATGCTTCCTCTCTGCTATATCATCTCCCAGACAGAGCTTGACAGCATTAATACTGCGAGTAGTAAATGTAATTTCAGTCTTAAACATTCATCCCCTCATTTTTCTCATGTCTCACCAATGTGCCAGCTGCCAGAATTACTGAAGAATCTGTCTTACAGAATAATCTGAATTACAGAATAATCTGGCTGCCAGAATTACTTCTACTAAATAATCAGGATTTCCATGCCCTGCTCCTTTTGCCTTAAAGCAGGAGCTCTATAAAGCTGTCTGGAAAAGTCATTTAATTCACGATTGAGAGGAAGGTCTGCTCCGTGTTGCTCTGTGCATTCACTGCTGTCTCTTTTCGTTCCCCCAGAGAAGATGTGCTGGTCCCCTGCCCAGAGCAGCAGCGTTGCCCACAGCAGTGCACACTGGCACAGGAGTGCTCTTGGCCCAAACAGGAACACAGCAGGGCTGTGCCCAGGCTGGAAGCCCCTCTTGCTCATTATCCCTCTGCGGCTGGGGATTAATCACATCAACCCCGTGTACATTGATGCCTTCAAAGTAAGGGATTCTTCAGTGGCTTGTGTTTGTATGTGGAAAAGTTCAGGTATCTGTTGTACCAATAAACAAATCAATTTAATTTCTCTCTCTTTGGACTCCTAGGAATGCTTTAAGATGCCACAGTCTTTGGGAGCGTTAGGAGGGAAACCCAATAATGCCTATTATTTTATAGGATTTTTAGGTAAGGAAGAAGGAAACTTACTCCAAATATCCATATAACTGAAAGAGAAAGGATTTTCTTTGGGAAGGGGCAGTAGTAAGCATTTTAAACACAAGAATGGAGAAGAAGAAACATACCTCAGACACTTCAGGACCAGTATAAGACCATCCTTATAGGAATAGAAAAGGAGCAGCAAAGCTTGCCATAAAAATGTGTAATGATGTAAGCAAGAACAACACACTAAGAAAAGTTGATAGCATTCAACAAGTGTCAGATGTCACTGCTGCTTAAATACTGAAATTTTCTAATCATTAATGCTTTCTAGTTAAGAGTGTCTTGTTTTATTCTTTTGCTTCCTTAATTCTCTGGCTTTCTTAAATTATTGTCTCATATTTTTCAATTTTTTCTCAAAGCAGTATGTCTTTCACCTTCTTCCATGTCTTCCTTTATTAATTAATGCAGTAGTTGATCCTAGATTCAGTCTTTCCTATTTCACCCTGGTCTGATCTGTAACTTCTTGGACATTTTGTTCTTTCTTTTGTAAAACCTGAGCCGTTTTAGTCAGACTTATTTGTTCAATTTCTGGGTGAATGCCTAATGGGATTACAGATTGCATTTGTGGTCATCCTGTATCTTTGATCTGAGGAATGTTAGGGATTATTAGAGTTGAGATTTTTAAAAACTGTACTGGGCCTCACGTAGATAAAGGAAATTTTGTGACAAAGGTAGAAAAAAACATCCAAAAAATCCACCCTAAAAGGTAAAAGACTCCCTAGCTAGAGAGTTGTGGACTATGCTGATAATCCAATTGATGTTTTACAAGTCTGGATGGGATAAGTGTTTATTGCTGCCTCTTGCTTGTCATCACCATGTGGATTTTACCCCTCCAGGCAATGAGCTGATCTACTTGGACCCTCACACCACTCAGAGTTTTGTAGACTCAGAAGAAAACGGCACAGTCGATGACGAGAGCTTCCACTGCCAGCAAGCCCCACACAGAATGAAGATCATGAATTTGGACCCTTCAGTAGCTTTAGTAGGTGTTAGAAAGTAATAAATGCGTGTATTTTATTCAAAGCAATACCTCTGTGTATTGGTAAGGGCAGCAACATGTTTCCTTCATGACAGTCAAGATCTCAGGGCACTCTTCTGCAATCTGAACTTCAACACATAGTAGTTTATATTAATTACATAGGATACATCCATTTTAGCTCAAGCAGGGACCAACTGTTTGTATTCTGAGGAGCCAATTAAGTTTCTTTCCTGGGCAACACAGACCTTTTCCAAGAAGTAGTTTGAAAGTTAAAGCAAGGAACTGAATCAGGTTTCCTTATTTTATTCCATCACTGTCATCTGTGTGTTGGTTGCTCTCAAGAAGATATTTACCTGAGCTTGTTTTATTTAATCTACAATTCCTCAAGTGGAATTACTTGTAGAAGTCATCCAGCATAGGTCACAAGAATATTGTGGTAGTTGAAGAAATTCAGCCTGATCTCATGCCAGTATCCTTTGGTTGGGTTATGGGCGATTGTCACTTGAGATATAATCCATAAACAGATACCACAGCATCTTTGCTCATTGACACATTGTATTCAAAAATACTACTGTGTGTATTCTTTCCTTAGGGCTTCTTTTGCAAAGAAGAATGTGATTTTGATAACTGGTGTAGTCTTGTACAAAAGGTAATAGCCACTATCTTTTTTTTTGCTCTGCATGAAATCGTGGATCCTGTTCTTTTTTCAGAAATTAATGGAAATTCCCTGCCTGCAAATCAAATGATCCCCAGTGAGGGTGGCACTAGTGATCAGGGAGAGCTGAGACTGCTGCTGGAGTTTGTTCAGCATTTTGCAGCCCTGAGCCCTGGAGAGGAAGTACATCCACCTCCTTCCCGAGTTTCTCTTCTGTTAGCAGTACTGCTTTAGTGGCTCATAAGTCATTTACTGAGAAACACAGCAAGCAGTTGGAATATGAAGCAACAGGAATGTGAATTTGAAGTGCCACTAACCAAAAGCAATCATTTAAAAAAAGGGTACAGAAAGCAGTTTGTAAATAACTGAAGTGGAGGATATGATGTAGCTCACTTGGTTTGCTTCAATAATAACTTGTTTCTCCTGATCAAAACCTATCTTCCAAAATCTGTTGGATTTTTTTGAGTTGGTAGATCTGTCTTTTGTTCCCATTGATCCACAGAAAACTTGAACACAGAAAGGTCCAAGCAAGTAATTTACTTTTAAAAGGCAGAAGTATGTTCTTGGTATCTGTTTGCTCCATGTAAACAAAATTATAGATGTATGGATATCAAAGCTCATTATAATGCACTGATAATTTGTAGGAGAATTTAAGAGATCCATCTTCCAGGTGTGTTTTCAAGTAGGACAATACTAGAGATGTGTGAAGCTGTGATTCATGATGGCAGGTACCTGAAAGAACAGGAATTTACAGCCTTTGTTCTTTGATAGAGATACAGTTTTTCAATGTTTTTAATTAAGCAGGCAGTTTTTTGGTTTGCGTTCTGTCCTCAGGAGATTCTAAAGCAGCAGAGCCTCCGGATGTTTGAGCTGGTCCAGAAGCACCCACCACACTGGCCTCCTTTCATACCTCCAACCAAGCCAGAAGTGACAACCACAGGAGCAGGTGTGGTACCACCCAGAGGGGCTCCTCAGCCAGCAGGAGATCCATCACAGCTGGAATAACTGGGCTTTTCTGAGGATCAGTGATCCAAACAGGCCAAGTCCAATTCACAAGTGTTAGCACAATATATTTTTAAATCTTCGAAAATATTTCAAAGGCAGGATTTCAGAAGCAGGGGGGAGCTTGAGGGTTTTTTTAGTAAACAAATTCAGGCATGTCATTCTAAATTGTTTAATTTCTTTTTCAGAGCTCATTGAATCTACTGACAAGCTATTTGAATTGGAAGAAGAATTTGAAATCCTGAGTGTATGAAGGCAACTGTGGTGACTCTTCTGAACATATTGCTAATATTATTGCATTGACTTAAATTACACAGCCATGTTAGCCCAAAAGTGCCTGAAATCATGGATAACAGAGCACAAACATCCAAAACTCCAACAGGGACAGTTCCTTCTGTCAAAGAGCTTCCCCAGATGGAAAGGCAATGAAAGATTTTATTATAAGACCCTGAAAGGGACTCTTTTTAATATGTGTCTTTCTTGAAGACAAGTGGACCTCTGAGATTAAGGCAAAATTAAGTCTGTCAATGGGCTGTATGTTTGGAGAAAAGCATAACACAAAATGGGTATTTCTTGCTCTCATATAATGCAATAGTTTAGTTCTTAAAGCAAAACAGTCTTCAGTTCAGGAGGATGTTTACTTCTGTTCCTTCCCGTGGGCTGCATCACAGAAAAAAATGCATTGTCTTGTTTAAAAGATCGACTGGATCAGGAGAAAATTGTTTCCTTGTTAAATATTTTAACATGTATTTGAGCAACCAGACTTTATGACAAAAATGTTTCTGTGAAAGGAACTATGTCTAACGTATCCGTTTGCAATAGCCTTCCTGTTTCTGGGAGACCTCAAGGGGAACAGGAGCCTCCAAGAGTTGATACAGATCACAACCACTGTTCTAGTTATGATATATTTCACCTTGACCTTAAAGTTCAATCATTAAAACTTAGGCTGACTTTTCTTTTGGAGCTCAAGTGAGTCAAAGGTGGTTTAATTGTACCTTATTTATTTTAAAAAAAGATTTACACAAGTATCTCTGTTCCTGCACTTTATCTGTGCATCTAATAAATTTCTTAAGCTTTTCATAGGTTGTATGCTGCTATATTTTGTTTGTTTGTGTGAACGAAATATAACCCAGGTTATCTTAAAACTTAATATATAGGCATATGCAAATTACTTAATTGTTGGGTTTTGACTTGTTGCCTTTGGAAATCTGTTTTGGTAAAAGTGCCTTAATTCTCCAGGTTTGTCAGAAGAGGCGGTGCAGTTTTTTTCTAAGAAAGAGTTTCTCTGTAGCAGCTCTAAGAAAACCAGCTCAGAATAAAGGCAAAGATCTTTTAATTCATTCTACAGTTCCTTTTTACTGTCAGCCAGTCCCCATTCTGGTCATTTTGTCACAGCAGTGGAATGGACATGAATCACACACTTCCATCTTCAGTAATAAATGAGCACACAGAGAAATGATGAATGCTGTCTCCTCTCACTTGCACTTCTGGATCAGGGCCAGTGTGATTTCCAAGAAAATAGTCATGATCTGGGCACACTTCATCTTGTTTGCCTTCAGTGTTTATTAGCCATGGTTTGGAAATTATACATGTAGGAAAAATAGCATTTTCTTCCCCTCTCCATGGATTAGCTGCAAAGGTTGAGGTTTTTTTAAACAAAGCATTTCAAAGGCACTCCTTTGAAAGGTCCTGGAATGTCAATAGACAAGGATTTCACACGCTTCACTCCAGAGAGGTTCATGGTAATAACTTTGGTCCTACTGAATGGATTCATTAGAGGTACAAGCATACCTTTGTCATGGGTTTCCCTTAAAACATACAAGGAAAATCCAATTAGTGGCACTTCTCTTTAATTACGCCCTGAAGGAAAGTTAACAGTGCATACAGCAGAGATAGAATTTTTTTAAGCTAACAGCAATAAAGCCCAGAGGAAGCAGAATACAACACATGGTGGCTGCAGGAGTAAAAAATGTACATCCCATAACTGCTTACTCCTGTATCTGCATAAGCTTGCGTGCCATCCAGTAAAAGCTCTACTTTTCAAACACACACAGCTTGAATAATTACAAAATAAGTGTGCCAAAGCTGCCTCAGAAAGGAAATTTATGTTCACAGTAATAAAATGTTGGCTAATGAAGTATGGCTGCATACCACTGGCTGCAAGGAGAGAAGCATAGACCTTGAAGCCAACAGACCTGGAATATATTTCAATGGAAAGCAATGAAAAATGGTAGAGGACTTTTGGATTTATCTTCACGTGAAAAATTGCATTTTTCATTGGTGTGGCTCTTTATCAGTCTGGATTAGAACTGGTTACCTGTCACTGGAGAAAAGAATGTTCCATCTGTGTACTAAGCGGAGCAAAACATTCATTTTTCAATTTTGTTAAGAAAATCCATTCTCCACCGTTAGTGCATAATATTTCCAAGTCACCCAGCATATACTGATTAATTTTAGCTAGTTCTGTGTTCCACAGGAGAATGAGTCTCCACTCCCTTCCACTAGACCAAACACTGTTTGCAAAGTCACTAATTAAGCTCAGCTTTGGCAAAGTCTCTCTGGGTGACGACTGAATGTGCCTCGGACAGAGGAGTGGTACGAGGTGTCAGCTGCTCTTCGGTCTGAGTAAGGAACTCACTGAGACTTTCTGAGGTAGCCATAAAGGAGGGGAAAAAAAAACCATCGAAGTAAAAACATAGCACCATGTTTCATTAAAAAAACAGCTTGAGAACATTGGTCTTTCCCTCCTCTGTGGAGGACTTGAAACTTGATTTTTGCAGAGTTCTGGCTGTCTTGATTGAGAACACTGGTCTTTCCCTCCTCTGTGCACAAACTCCTGGACTCGAAACTTGATTTTTGTAGAGTTCTGGCTTGATTCACCCATCAAACACACACAAAACAGGCTTGTTTGTGAATTTACCCTTCTCCAGTCAGCGCTGTCTAACCTGGGGTAGCAGAGCCCGTTCCCATAATTGCATTTCTGTCCCTACAAGTTCTTCATGCACACCTGGCAGCGGCTGACGCGAGTCCGGAGCTGCCCCGCCTTCAGCGTCTCGGAGGGAGGAGCGCTGACAAACTGCTGCTCCTGCTCCACCGTGGTCAGCCAGAAGCTGAACTTGTTGGCAAAGTAGTGGCACGTTCCCCGGGCGCCGTTGCACTCGATGAAAGGAGTGGCTCGGAAATCCTCCAGGCAGGAGCCGGGTGAGACCAGGGATTGGCCTCCGCCTTCCGCCCCGGCCGCCGTGTGCTGCAACGGAGACGGCAAAGTGAGAAACTCAAAGAGAAACGGGAGTCTGCTGGTTCCACTGCTGAAAGGAGTGAAACAGGCAGCCAAAATTGCACCCTGGCTATGTGTGTCTGTCTCTTGACGTAGGCAAAAAGCAAAGGAACATATTTACGCTGAATATGCAGGCCTGGAATAATGGAAAACCGGCTTTTCACTTGAAAGTTGGGAAAATTCGGAAGCAATAATGCTGACATGATGTTTCTCTAATAATCTTACACTAATAAGCTTCTAGGAGAGTGCAATGGAAAGCTTTTTCCACTGAGAAAGAGGATTAAGTCAATGCTGTAGTTTAATTACCGTTCCCACGTTTACAGGTTTGAAGAACAAGCATCTGTGGCAATACAGAACTTAGGCAGCACCAAAACCCATCAGGGCAGGTGTTAAACAGAGCAAACTCAGAGCTGCAGCAACCCAGCTGGTGAAGAAATGCACTGAGGCAAGAAGAGAAAGGGTTCCAGGTTCCTGGAAGTAACTCAGCGACCTCATCAGAGAGGAGAGATGAAATGTTCACAGCTGTGTCCTTACCATGAGGAAGGAGTATCCTATCCACAGGCTGCGCCAGCCCAGGGGACACTGTGGGATGGTGATGTCCTGGCTGTGCACAGCCACGGCCTGGGAAGGAGCCTCACAGACGGAGCACCTGCTGATGTACTGTGGGATCTGCAGGCTGTCCACGGGCATCATGGGGATGGGGGCAGTGGTGGACAGCCAGTAGGACTTGTCGTTCCGGCTGGCGTAGTAGCACACCTCGTTGATGTTGCAGTAAATGAAGGGCATGGTGCTGAAGCGAGGCAAACAGGAGCCAGCAAAACCTGGAAAAATCAGAGAAGTCACACCAAGCGTCTGCCAAACACTCCCAGCAATACAAACCAACATTTAGTGGTGAGGATGGCACGAGTGACACAGTGCGGATCTGGCCAAGCCAACTGCCAGCACCTCCACCACAGCCCTCTGCTCTGCCAGGGAGTGTCACCCATGCAGCCTTCTGAGCAGAAATGTTTTGTATACTTATCAAGATCTTTCTCACACTTTAAGTATCAACAAATGGTTTGTTTTCATATTTTCATGGAGGAGGAGAGAGTTGACTGACCATTGACCTGGCCAGTGGGCCAGAGAGGTGGCAACTCTCACCTCCAATCCATGGATCCCTTTGGAGTTCTATAAAATGTGAAAGATGTAAATAAAGTTCCTCTTTTTCCAGCACGACTCAGCGTGTGGAGGCAATCCTTTCCTGTCATTGTTCCACAACGGAGGATGGTTTTTTAAATGAAATTTTGGCCCGTGTTGTTCACTCTTGAGAGAATTCCGTCAACTCACCGAGATCCTGGTTGTGTGACTTCTCCTGCCCCTCCACGTACAACAGGCTGTAGCCATCCCAGAGTTTATTCATCCCCACGGGGCAGGGAGGGATCTGCTCTGACTGGCTGTGNCCTGTCTCCATTCCACATCTCACAGTACAGTAGTTCTGAGGATCTCAGAGCACCAACCAAAACCTAATTCATTCACTCCTGCTGTAGCACTGTTCTTGATGGATTCCTCTTCTTTCCCCCTGTGCCTTTCCTCTGCTGCTCAAGCCTCACAGCTGTGGTTACTGTGAGTACTACATCACTCTTCTAGATCTTCAAGATGATTCCCACATCCACAAAACATTAAAACCAAAAGGTGTTTAGAATTGCACCAACAGAAACAGCAGCAGTGACATCAACAAGGACATGTGACAGAGCTTTCCTCACTGAATATTAAATTTCCTTCACTGCAGACACAAAACAAAACCACAGACATCCCCTGGTTTTCCTGAGGTAATTGGGTGCTGGGGAGGGTCTCTGCAGAAGCTGTAAGCAAACACAATTCTACTGTTTGCTTCTTTTTGATCTGTGCTCCCCAAATTGTAAAATTACCTTCAAATCCCTGTAGTCCTGGGGCTCCTGAAAGTCCTGGATCCCCAGCTATGCCAGGAGTTCCAGGTAAGCCATCACGTCCTTTCAAACCAGGTCTTCCTGGCAAACCTTTTGGGCCTAAAATAAAACACAATTATTAGTATCATTATTTCCTCATATTATTGCCTTGACTCCTGCAATCATATTCCAGAAGGGAAACGAGATGTCAGCAGCCATGCCAAGAGCCCACTCTTCACCAGCTGTGGTTATAAACAGCCACCTCCAAAAGAGACTCCACCTGATCTGGTTGTCTGTAAAAATATTGGGAGGTGCAGCTGAGTACCACACATGGTTAAAAATGCAGCATTTTATTTGTATGTATTATATTTGTATGCATTTTGATGGAATTCTTTCCTCAATTAAAAAAATTCTCTAAACATTCCTAATGCGTTTGATAAAGCAGCGATTTTCTTCCACAAGAACAGCATTTTGGTGATCTGAGAGTACTTTTTTACCTGGTTTTCCAGCTGGGCCATGGAATCCAGGATCTCCATCAAAGCCAGGAACACCATCAATTCCAGGCAGCCCAGGTAATCCTGCAGGGGCCGTGACTTCTTCTGGCTGTGGGGTTACTCCTGGAGCCCCTGGTCTGCCAGGGAGACCTGCACATGGGGCAAAGGATGTGTAAATACCCCACAAAAACCACACAGATTTGATGCTAATCCTGACACAAAGGAGAAAAATGTGCAATTTCAATTTGTACATCAGCACTGAGTATCTCGTAAAAAATCTGTCAAGCTCTTTCTAACTCATTTCAGTCTCTAAGAAATCAAGAGTCTCCCAAACAAGCCCATTGAGGGAGCTCTGAAGTCACCCCCAGCCCAAACCAGGTACAATAAAAACAGCTTTTTCAATCCTCCAGCACTCACCTCGCTGGCCCATTTCTCCTTTCAGCCCAGCATGCCCAGGATCCCCTGGAGGCCCATCTTTACCTGGCATCCCCATCNACTGCAGACACAAAACAAAACCACAGACATCCCCTGGTTTTCCTGAGGTAATTGGGTGCTGGGGAGGGTCTCTGCAGAAGCTGTAAGCAAACACAATTCTACTGTTTGCTTCTTTTTGATCTGTGCTCCCCAAATTGTAAAATTACCTTCAAATCCCTGTAGTCCTGGGGCTCCTGAAAGTCCTGGATCCCCAGCTATGCCAGGAGTTCCAGGTAAGCCATCACGTCCTTTCAAACCAGGTCTTCCTGGCAAACCTTTTGGGCCTAAAATAAAACACAATTATTAGTATCATTATTTCCTCATATTATTGCCTTGACTCCTGCAATCATATTCCAGAAGGGAAACGAGATGTCAGCAGCCATGCCAAGAGCCCACTCTTCACCAGCTGTGGTTATAAACAGCCACCTCCAAAAGAGACTCCACCTGATCTGGTTGTCTGTAAAAATATTAGGAGGTGCAGCTGAGTACCACACATGGTTAAAAATGCAGCATTTTATTTGTATGTATTATATTTGTATGCATTTTGATGGAATTCTTTCCTCAATTAAAAAAATTCTCTAAACATTCCTAATGCGTTTGATAAAGCAGCGATTTTCTTCCACAAGAACAGCATTTTGGTGATCTGAGAGTACTTTTTTACCTGGTTTTCCAGCTGGGCCATGGAATCCAGGATCTCCATCAAAGCCAGGAACACCATCAATTCCAGGCAGCCCAGGTAATCCTGCAGGGGCCGTGACTTCTTCTGGCTGTGGGGTTATTCCTGGAGCCCCTGGTCTGCCAGGGAGACCTGCACATGGGGCAAAGGATGTGTAAATACCCCACAAAAACCACACAGATTTGATGCTAATCCTGACACAAAGGAGAAAAATGTGCAATTAAGACCATTGTACATCAGCACTGAGTATCTTGTAAAAAGTGTGTCAAGCTCTTTCTAACTCATTTCAGTCTCTAAGAAATCAAGAGTCTCCCAAACAAGCCCATTGAGGGAGCTCTGAAGTCACCCCCAGCCCAAACCAGGTACAATAAAAACAGCTTTTTCAATCCTCCAGCACTCACCTCGCTGGCCCATTTCTCCTTTCAGCCCAGCATGCCCAGGATCCCCTGGAGGCCCATCTTTACCTGGCATCCCCATCAGGCCAGGCTCACCTCGTGCACCTGCAAAGACACACAGCTAAGGCTGGGCCTAAGCATTAATTCTGACCCACAGCTGTGGCTCTCACTGATGGCACAACAGCTCTGGGGCTCCCAGATGGAGGGGACCACAACCCTCAGGGCAATCTGTGCCCAATTTCACGCCCACAGTGGCTGCAGAGCCTCAAAAGAAGAATTTCCACTGCTGCCTAATTTATTTTATTGAAAGGACTCTTCTCCTTCCTTGAGTAAGCCAGGCACAGGGTTTGGAGAGGACATAATTTTACTCTGGAATCCATCTCTATGCACAGCACAGAGGGATGGGATCTGCCAGCCTGAAGCAGAGAGTTTTTGATCTGGCAGTGGTTCTCCACCCTGCCCTGGCTTCTGAGCTGTGTGGTGTCTCTCCAACCTCGCTCCTGGAGTCCCTGTGTGCAGCTGCCCTTGGGCCTCCTTTGGTACAGACCAAAGAGAGATCAACATGCTCCCTGCCTGAGCCCAGAACATCATCTCTGAACCCCTACAATCCTCTCAGCCTCTTGTGGAGACCTAAATCCACCACACCAATGCCTCTGAGCACAGGACAGGACAGGTGGGATGAAACAGCAGCTCCAGTCCTTGCCCAGAGAGCACAAGTGGGGAACTGTGGTCAACAAGCTCAGCAACATTGCAGGTGCACACCATCTACTCAGGGAAAAAAACAAAGATAAGGAGAAAAGAATAATTAGGGATACATTGAAGAACACCTGGAGCTGGGCCCACTTTGCTCCTTTTGGAGTCAGTGGGTAAAATCTGCAGGACCAAAAGGAAACACTGAGACATCAAATTCAGCGGTTACACTGAATGAGGTCACACCAACCACCCAACAGCCCTCCTGCTGTCAGGATCACAGCTGCCAAACCACTCCCAGCTGCTTTCAAGGCAAGATTACCTTTGAATCCAGATGCTCCAGGGAGTCCAATTGGACCAGGGGTTCCCACATCACCCTTAATGCCTCTCAAGCCAAGAACACCAGGGAGACCTGGGGTGCCTGTGTCACCTTGGTCAGAAGCTGGGCCAGGGGGCCCTCGTGGTCCTGGAGCACCTGGAAAACCTAGAGACAGCAGAGAGAATTGGCAAAATCCATTCCTGGGGCAAAGTATTCCTTTCTGCATGGGGAAACTCTGCAGTCTCAGCCTCTCTGACAAGGCTGAGGCACAGAACGGCTGCCAGGGCCATCCTCACAAAGCTTCCAAAGCACACACACCTGGAGTCCCATCAGTGCCTGCAACACCAGCATCTCCAGGTCTCCCAGGGATATCAGATGGAAGAGAAACTCCAGGTGCTCCTGGCAGGCCAGGCAACCCTGTAGGACCAGGGGGACCTAAAATAAGAGACACAAAGTGAGGGGCAACCAAAGGTCTTCATGGATCTTCACAGACATTGACAGAAGCAGTGGCTGGAGAGCATTTTTATTCAGAACAAAGACATGTCACCACAGGAGCGGAAAAAATACATATTGTGCTCTTCAGGAGAGATACAGATACTTTCAGAACTGTGCAACCATTTCTCAAAATACAGAGCAACATCACAGATTTCACATTTACCTGTCAAGCTTCTAACCACCTTTGAGGCTTCAGGAATTGTCTTTGGTAGTTCTGCTGGCCATTCAACCCATTAACTTCAGCTGATTATCCTGATTATTTAGCTGAATACATCCTGATTTCAGAACAGCAGTACTTACCCGTGTCTCCTGATGAGCCTTTTGGTCCAGGGAATCCTGCAGCTCCTCTCCCCAAGCCTGGAGAGCCTTCCTCACCCTTTGCACCTGGGAGACCTGCAGGTCCTTTCAGCCCAGCTTCACTCAGACCTAATTAAAAATGATTAACAAAGGTAAGAGAGCCTATTCAAATTGCCTAATAGCAGTCAAATTATGACACAAAACGAGTGGTGATTTAAAAACCAGCCATTTCCTACTGATTCTGCTGTTTTCAGCAGAGCAGCTGGAATTGGTGATTTGGTGCCTCACGTGCTACTCTGGTTGTGCAGAGTGAATTTAAACAATCTGTGAGACGCTGAGAGAAAAGCATATGACTGTTCTGGTCTCCCCACAAGCTCTTGCACAAGAATGGGAACACAGCAGTCCTGTGACAGGATCTGCTGCCAGCCTGTGTGCTCTGCCTCTCACGAGGACACACCAGGCTCCAGCTTCTGGTCTTTAAATAACCTTGTGGGCTTCATGCTGCAACACAGGGAGGGAGTTCAGTTTGCACAGTGCTGCAGAATGCATGCAGGCACCAGTGGTGCAGGGAAAGATGCAGGGAGATGCTCAGCATGCCACTCTGGGAAAAGTGTACACTAAATGCAGCTCTCTCAGGAAAATTGTGGAGGATCCATATGCTGCAAATCATAATTTCTGATAATTTTTAAACAAAGAAAACACAGGTATTGTTTGAGTTGTACACATGCAGTCTGTCCATTTTCATGCATAAAACAGCTGCCACAAATTTTAGGTGCTTCTTCACAACATGACTGTAACTAAACAATTCTTTTTGGTCAGGTCTTTCTTCACTTCTTCACTTTAGTGAAACCCTGTTTGCAACACAGAACTACATTCCATTTCATATGATTCAAAATACAAAAAAAGTCCAGCAAAAGCTCCCTAAAAGCAGAAGCTGGAAAGAAATCAAAGAATTCAGCTTCTGATTTTATTGCTGTCTTCCTTGAGCTCCATATAATGGAGGGCTCTGAAAAGCAGTACAGAAACATTTCATTGCTAAGTCCAATTCAAAGCAAGCATTTGGTGCTGCCCTGCTCAAATCAAACATCCATTAGAAAGAGTTTTATGATTTCACTCCATTAGTTTTCCAGGAGTGACACAGTCCTTCAGGAATTCAAGGAGAACCATCACCAGAAAAGCCCCCTCAACTCCACAGGCTGCATCCTGTTCTTCCTGGCATTGAAGAAGAATTAGTTCATGCACACTCAGTATCCTGAGGTTTTTCTTCAGGTCATAATTAAAGCCAGAACTGGGTGAAATAAGGGAATTTTGTGGGAAACTCTTCTCAAGGTGGAGCAGTTACGTATTTCCCCAGCTATGACACTTCTACTCCACCTTTCCTTTACCTGGTGTTCCAGGAGAGCCTTTTGTGCCTGGCAAGCCATTCAGACCATTCAAACCTGGAAATCCATGAAAGCCTGAGGAGACATTGGGAACACAGACGTGAGCAAACAGGCAAACAATCTGGTTAGCTGGAAATGCATAAGGTGGCTGATGGAGAATAGAAAATAAGAGAAACCTGACACACAGGGGAGCACAGTGTAAAGCTGTAAAGTTCCTTCACAGAAACTCTTCCCACTGCCCTCTCCATGAACACCCATTAGTGATTCAAACCAAGTGAGAGCCCCTCCCTGTAGCCCTGATTTCAAGCCTGAGATGTTTTGCTTTCTGAAATTCTTTTCCCAGGCGATTTTCTGTAAACAGGAGAAATGTTTTTGTAACTGTACCTATGTTTATCCATTCTTTCTCACAGGAGAGGTTTCTTGATCTCCCTCTGGTTTGACCAATGTGTTTGAAGAGGTTTGCCTTTGTTTCACCAATCAGATTAATCTGTGTAAAATAGTATAAAAGGGAGACACATCCCAAAATAAAGGAGTCATTTTACTAGCCTTCTGATCTCAAGTCTGTGTCGTTTTTGGTGTAGAACAGCAACACCTCCATTTCCAACCATTCCTCTGCTCATTCCCAGCAGCTGCTGCCTGCACAACCTTGCCAAGAGGGAGCTCTTCCCCACACACAGCTGCCCCATCACACCCTGCCTGCCACAGACACTTGGGCAAAACTCTGCTTTTCTGACCCAACTTCTCCTTCCATCTGCAGGTTGCACATGTACCTTTAGGTCCTGCTGTTCCACGAGCTCCAGGGAATCCAACAGCTCCTGGCTGTCCTGGGGGTCCTGGTGGGCCAGGGGCTCCTCTCAGCCCAGCATTTCCAGGGATTCCTGAAAGCAAGCAGGAAAATATTCCTGTACTGCACATCGTGTCCAGGCTGAAACGGCTCACAGCTCCATCTTACAGCTTCTGTTCCTGCACTTAACTCATAAGATGGGTGAATAAAGTGCTATTTAAATAAAGCAAAATCAGATCCAAATCTCTCCTCATGCCACCATGAGCATCACATTTATCAAACTATTTATTTGATGGGGTTTTTTTTAATCATAGCACCGACATTCTTCATCATCCACTAAGTAAGACACGAACGGTTCACACACCAAATAACTAATTAAATTGTTTTTCAAATAAAACGTTTCAATAACAACTTTCACTGTTCTCCAACCTTTGATCTTGATAACTATTTGGGAATCTACCTGCTAATTACCCCACTAATTAACCCAAAGACACTTGCAGCCATTCTTCTGGGTAGGTTTGGCTCTAGAGAGGGAACAGACAAAAAAGTTGCAATGAAAGAGCTGTGAAGAAGCTGCCACTGCTGGTATCTAACTGAGATCTTCCCTATTTGTTAATGGGATTCCTTTGGATTTCAGTGTTGCAGGATTGTCACCATATTTGACCTTACACTGCTGTCAAAGAAAATTCCCATTTTCTTGCCAAACTTCTCGTTTAAGAAGAAGAAGTGAGTTAACTTCTCAGCTGAGACAGGCCCAGCAGGGCTAAGGAAGCATCAAGGTGAGGTTGTCACAGCCACAACACGAGCTGCAGAATTTGGGGGCTCAGTCCAGTACCTGCTGGTCCTTCTTGGCCAAGATCTCCTGGGCTGCCTTTGGGTCCATTCACCCCCGTGTTTCCTGGGTAGCCTGGTTCACCCTTGGGTCCTTCTCTGCCTCTCTCTCCTAAAAGGAAATAAACACACGAGTCCAGCTGGAGGAAGGCATGAAGAGGGTGAGAATCATGCTGAGGTTGCAGCACTTGTGTTTGCTCAGCCCTGGGCTGCACTCCCAGGGTGCCAAATGCCAGGGCAAGTTTGCAGGAGCCTCCTCAAGAAGTGAAATGAATCCAGCACCAGAACTGGGCTGGTCTCAGGTGTGTTCATTATCATCCAGTTTGTGCCCTTGGATTGCAGACTCCTCAAATCTCACTTTCAGGATTACAAAAATACCCAGGTTTGGCAATGCAAACCTGTTTAGTGTCTAGAATTTTGCATTCTTGAAGTGAGCAATCGAGGCTGACTTTACCTGGAAACCCTGGGTCTCCTCTCTCTCCTTTTGGTCCAGCAATGCCAGGAACACCAGCAGACTCTCCCAGATCACCTGGAGAAGAAAGGAAAGGCAATTCTGTCATTGACTGTGGATCTCAATTTCCAGGGCTTGTTCAAGAAAATAAACCTTGCTATATTTCAAATTCATGGTGCAAACAAAGACAAGAGCAAATGATGCACCTGAGGCTGAAAATGCTTGTAACCATAAATGGATGCAGATCCACTCATGCTAATGCACAAGACAGACATTTAGAGGTAATTCCACAACATCCCGCACTTTTGACACATTTGATGAGAGACAAGGATCCTTCTTGCACTGTCCAACAGGCTTCACACAGTGCTGTGGCCAAATTTTCAGAGGACCATGAAGTGTTTAGGCCTGGGATGGGTCTTGTCTGAACAAATCCTCTTACTAGGGGATATGTACTTGGAGCCAGTCACTGGGGAGCAATGGACACTTCCAGAACACTGCTTATTCCTTTGTCTCATTAATATTATAATTAATAATGTTAATGTGTATAATTAAAGACCATGGACACTGTGAAAGATGTTTTACCCTTTGGACCAGGAAGGCCAACAGGTCCTGGGAATCCAAGTGGTCCTGTGGTGCCATCTGAACCCTGAAAGAAACCAACACAACCAAAATTAATCTTCGCTTTTTATTCTTGCCATTCCAAGCTTGGGTCGTGTGGAATAACAGAGCACGAAAGTGTAGGAAGAAATATTATGTAAAATGTCATTTAATGGTATGAGCCAAACAAAAACAGTCTGGGTAAGGAAAAATCCTGCCAGCTTCTGCTGCTGTGCTACAGAAGTGCCAATCAGAACACAGGGTTTTCCAAAGAGCAGAAGATACTTAAGAGAAGAAGATTCTTAAGAAGTTTTTACCCTCTCTCCTGGCATTCCTGGAAATCCCATGATACCGTGTGCACCCTTCTGTCCTGGCAGGCCAGGGGTTCCAGGGGGACCAGGGAAGCCTGGGTCACCATGAAGACCTCTCTCTTTGCTTGGTGACCCAGCTGGGCCAGGAAGACCGGGCTGTCCACGGCCTCCTGGGACTCCTTTATCACCTGGGTAATACAGAAGAGTGGAATTTCATTCAGTAATGCAGACATCCAGCTCATTTGGGTCAGTTGACCTGTTTCCCTAAACTCCCCCGAAGAGGAAGAAGGGATGGCATTAGATCTACAGAACAGAACTTTGAAGGAAAACTGTTTTCTCAAAATTCATGCAAGTCTTGCTAAAACGGGAATGGAAGAACAGAAAACAGTAACACTGTAGGCACTGCCAAAAGGACAGACCATGCTCCACTGACAACAAGCCCAGATACTGAAGAACTGATACTGGCAACTGACTGCAATGCTGTGAAATACCTCTGGGTCCTGGGAATCCTCCAAGTCCAGCTAATCCAGGATCTCCTTTGTCCCCTTTGATTTGCAGTGCCTGTTCTGAAGTCCCAAGAACAGGAAGACCTGGTGGACCTATATCACCTCTGTCACCTGAAGAAATAAAAAGTCAGGAAATCTTCTTGCAAAATAATCTAGCAGAGAAAAACAGAACTTCCATGTCTCCTGATGTGAATTCATTAGTAATCTTTGGTAAACAGGCCAAAGTATTGAAAAATAGAAGACTGCAATATTTAGAAGAACAGACACAGACATCTCAGAACTGCCTCCTAAATCCCTCTGCTGCACAGCCAGCAAAAGCCATCCAGCTGTTCCTCACCTTTTTGGCCTTGAAGTCCCGCAACTCCTGGACTTCCTTCTCCACCAGCTGCTCCAGGAGCTCCTTTGAGCCCGTTCACTCCAGGGACACCAGGCAGCCCTGGCATGCCAGGGAAACCAAGCAGGCCAGAAGATCCTTTCTCACCTGCACAGAAATGTTGAGAAATCAAAAGGGAATAAATATCAGTCTCTCCTGGTGCACTGCACACCCAGCCTGGGGCAGGTAGAGGCTGCCTGGGTCTGGCCAAACACCAAATCCAGGTGCTTAAACAAGCACATGGCACAGCACTGTCACTTCTGTCACAGGTCTCCACTCACAATACTTTCAACCAGCACTTCTCAGTTCACCTCTGAGAGCCTGGTCCTGCTTCCAGTGGAGATCAAACACAACCAATTTCCAAGAGAACAACGTGCAGTTCCACAGCTCTATTGCTTTGTGTTATTCTCCAGGTAGCCAACTACTGTGTTGGTGCTTAAGGATCACACAGTTTGTAAATTTTTACTTCCCATTTGATTTGTGCTTGATTTTCTCCCTTCTTTCTATAAATTTCATTCACTGTTCATTTCTTCAATTTTCTTTTCTTTCTATTTTGATTTATACAATCCTTTGTCCACAAGAACCTTAGACCTTTAAGACAGATTTCCTTATGAACATTATTTGATAATTAAATCCATAATTTGTAACTCAGCAGCAAAACAAATGCATCCCAACACTAGTTGGGGATTCATTCCCTTCCAGCAAGCTGGGCCTAAAATCAGCACCAGCAAGGTTATTTTTTTGGGGGGGAACAGCAACCTCAAGACTGAAACACCTACCTTTTGGCCCAGAGAAACCTGGACGTCCATCCTGACCAAAAGGCCCGGGTGGGCCTAAGAATCCTCTTTCCCCAGGAGATCCTGGAGCTCCATCCAGACCTGGGAAGCCTTTCATACCAGCAGGGCCTTGTGGTCCCACATCCCCAGCCACGCCTTTGGCTCCAGGAGGTCCTGAATCAATACAAGGAAGAACTCAACACAGGGTATTGCACAAAACCAGGACAGTTTGTGGCAGCTTCCCAAGCTCTTTAGACACAGCGTTGTTTTTAATGACAAATGGACCTTATGGCACATGCAGCCCACTAGGAGGCAAAAAGCTTAGAACTGCAAAAGCATTAGTCATCTAATAATAAAATACCTACAAGGAGGGTTACTGCCTACATCACTACACAACTGGCAAGAGTGAAACCCCTTATGATGGATCCATTTTTGACCACCAGACACGGACCTGCAATGCACAGTCTTACCTTTATCATCAAGGCAGCCAGGACAGAGCGGGGAGCAGCATTAATGCCAGCTCCTGCTCCCTACCCCATCCTCTGGGTGAACCAGAGATCAATCAGCTGGACAGGCTGATTTTCACAAGCTCTTTTTTCACCTTGGTAGCTGAACTGTACTTCCCAAGAGCCAATTGCTCACTACAGGAACGAGCTGATTGTGCTGTCACAAAACCAGGACCATGTGCACTGTTTTGCCTCTAAATGTTTCCAGCTGAAGCTTTGTAATGGTTTACAATTTTAAACGAAGGCTCAAACCACCGAAAACAGAATGCTCAGATCCAAAGATGAATGAAGAGAAGGAAAATTCAGGGGGCTTCTGAAAAATTACATTTGCAACAGTAGCAGTCAAGATTCGAGCTCTCTTACACTCAGGGCTTTATGCTACAACCCAGCATTTTTTAAAGCAGATCAAAGAGGATCTGCCTTATTTAAGAAGACAAAAAAACCACACACGCTTAAAATCTCTGCATATTAATGATTTCCTTATAGGCTTGAGACTTTGTTACTGTCTGAGCATTCTCATTACAATGGTTCTCTGCCTTCTCTTTGATTAGCAATGATAAGGGGTATCACCTATGGTCAATGCAATTCTTGTAGCATTAAAAGCTGGGTTGTTAGTCCATGAGCTTTTATGCTACACTGCATTTTCTCACCTTGACAGCCTATGTGAAGAACCCATAACCAAACAGTGTGACATCAGAAATGGAGAGTTGATGATAAATGGAATAGAAACATGGTGAAGGAAAAAACAGACAAAATATGTGAACAGAAAGAACAAGGCTACAAAAGAAATTAATGATTCAGGGAGACAACAGCTGCAAAAAAAACTTAGTTATTTGGAGCTTATCATCCCAGCAATGGGAGGTTTTTAAAAACAGTTGAAGAAAAGTCAAATATGGCATACAGACCATAAATGTAAAGCAATACAGAGGCAGAAGGAATGCTAATATGGAAATTTTAAAACATTATAAACCCTATAATTTTCATGCCAAGTGTTGTTACTGCTTTCATTCGTCGCCACTGTGCTTCAGTACTGTCATTCTGCATGTCAGAAGAGCACTTTTATGCCCCAGACCATTATCTACCAATTCCCAGGTCTCTCTCTGCTTGGTTCTCAAGTCTCTCATATACTGTTATGAAACACTTTAATCAGTGCAGCTTGACAGATACCACTATACTCAAGTGGTGGGGTTTTTTTTCCTCTGAAGTCAAGGAAAATAAAGTTCTCTTTTGCCCCAGCAAAGAGAAAGACAGAGAAAACAAGTGCTTGTCCTGAGAAAGCCAACAATTTTTCAATCTAAATCACATTTCAAGCAACCTCACACAATAGAAATTAATTGTCATGAAAATGGGAAATGAAGATTAGTCAGTGATACAGCTAACATGTAAGAGCAAGGATGTAAAAAACATCATGACAGCTAGGATGCTTTCTTCTATCTTTCTGCTGTACTTTCTACAGTATTGGGGTAACATTTCCCAGCAGGGATTGCTCAGCAGAGTCAACAGGCTCAAATTCTGCCCTGTTACCCCTAACCTGAGGTAGGAGCTCACTCCAAGCAAATTCCAAACTTCTCCCACACTTCAACACCGCAGAGCTCAGCTCAGCTACCTGTCTTCATCAGAAAACATGACCTAGCTCAGCTCAGCTACTTGTCTCCACCTGAAAACATGACCTAGCTCAGCTCAGCTACCTGTCTGCATCTGAAAACATGAC
>VYZR01076054.1:0-28371 GCA_013400675.1 Oxylabes madagascariensis | reverse complement strand
GAAAACATGACCTAGCTCAGCTCAGCTACTTGTCTCCACCTGAAAACATGACCTAGCTCAGCTCAGCTACCTGTCTGCATCTGAAAACATGACCTAGCTCAGCTCAGCTACCTGTCTGCATCTGAAAACATGACGTACCTGGTGCTCCCGCAAGGCCAGCTGACCCCAAGGGTCCTGGTTTTCCCTTAATGCCAAAAGGACCTCCAGGGCCAGGAGGTCCCCTCAATCCAGGGATGCCCGAAAATCCTGGATCACCCCGTTCACCTTTAACACCCAGGAGGCCTGGTCTTCCATCCAGCCCTGCAATCACAGAGATGGGAGGTTACAGAACAAATAAAGAAAAATTCACAGTTTTAATTTAAAAGTGAGTTTTAATAAAAGCTTTTGAGTTGCATTAGATTCTAACAGAAAGCCAGCAAATCACCATGAGCAGCTCAGAGAAGTTGTATTATCTTAAAGTGATTGGAAAGAGGAAGGGTTTATGAATAAAAAACAGTTTGATATTCTCAGATACAAGCAGTTTTAGGGCTTACCTTTTGGTCCTGGAAATCCAATGTCACCTGTAGGCCCTTTATCCCCTGGCAGTCCAGGGCGGCCATGCTCTCCCAGGGCTCCACTCTCAGCACCAAATACATCCCCAGGAGCTCCTTTTATTCCAGCTAAGCCTGAAGCACCCATTTTCCCAGGCAAACCGTCTGTTCCATCCAGCCCTGGAAGTCCTGGTGAGCCTTGCTCTCCTCGAGGCCCAGGGAAGCCTTAAAGAGATGATTTGTAAAAGTCACTCAACAGAAGTACAGAACACTGCTTCCAACAGCATCTCAAATAAAATACACATTTTAAAAATTTCCATGAAAGAAAAAGTTGCTTGAAAAGCTGCAAAATATTTCAGTACTGAGTTAGAAACAATAATTGATGACAGAAAGTGATGAAACTGTTGAAAGATTTGGGTTTTTTGGGGCTTTTTTTCAAGAAAAGAATTCGGTAGAGGTGTGTAGGAGCTGCAGCTATATAAAGCATCCCAAGCTTGGTTTCACTAGACGGCAGGTTAAGCAAAAGAACAAAAACCCCTAACCCTCATCACCTTTGCCTCTTGCTCTTTCTTTACACAACCATCAGAAATTCCCATGGCTAAAATGAGTCCATACACTGCGTACAGTGTGCCTTTACCAGGGTAACACAGGGCTTAAAATAAGTGTTACACCAAACTTGTGGTTAACCTAAACTGGAACAAAGCAGGGACAATGGTCTCTGGAGAAACAAACTGTGGACTGTCCTCTTTTCTCCCAGTACAGTTTTACATGCAGGTGATAAACATCCTGAATATTTCCTTTCTTTTCTCCCAAGCTGCTTACATTTGCAAGGAGCACAGTGGAACACTCAAGGGAGCATAATGAGGCAGAAGTGGCCAAGGAGGTCAGATAATTCTTCTGATAAAGTATTGTACACATTGATTAGACAATAAAAAGAACTCCAGCAACTCCCCTCTTACCAGGTTCCCCTTGCAAGCCTATGATTCCTGGAGACCCTGGCTGTCCTTTAGACCCATGTAACCCAGGTTGGCCTGGAATGCCAGAAAAGCCTTTGCTGCCTTTGGGACCTAAGGGTAAAAATATATTAATTAATAATATCAACAAACGAATAGCAGAAGACAAAAACACAGCACAAGAAAACAGGATCAAATCTTTTCTGCAAAGCTGGTGCTGGATACACAATTTAAGCCAAATAAAGTCTCAAAGCTATGGCTGTTCATGAGCTACATAAACTCAAGCAGAGGGTTTGTGTCCAAGGCTACAAGAAGGCTAAAAAATGGTGCAGTCAAGATGATCCTCCATGGGATTTAGGCCTAGTCACTTTGGGCTAAAAAAAAAAAAGGACGTTGCTCTGCCAGTTAACCCTCTGGAATAACTATGACTAGGGGGAGGATTAATTAGGAGGAATGATCTTCCTTGAGGAATCAGCGTCAGAGAGAAATGACAGGATTTGTCTTTACAAACAAGCAGTGGGTCTGCTGGTAGATAAAACCAGCACTGAGGGATAAGAGAAACCATGGGAAGGATTCTACTGATTGATAAATGGAAAAGAAGATATTTGCCTTTACAAACAAACTGTAGGTTTGCTGATAAATGCAACTGGATATTGAAAGATGAAAGAAACAATGGGGGAAACCCTAAATCCCGTAAGAATTAAAAATCAGGGGGGTTCTACATTAAAAGGGGAATCTTAGGTCTTAGGCATTCCAGGAAGTCTGTACCTCTCAAGTACCTCAGCCGATAGGGAAAGAGAGAGGGAAATGCAGCTGGGAAATCGGGATAAAAAGGGGGCTGCATCCCCCAAAAATTTGAAAAAACCCCAGGGGAAATGCCCCATGGCCTGTCCCTTTATTCGAATAAAGTAGAAGGACTCCTCTGTCTCCTTTTTGGACATAAACCTCTGGTGTTTGTGGATTAATTTTCCTAACAAGTGCTGCCTGGCAGCCAGCCAGGGCATTACATCATCCTGTCTCCTTACCTGGCAGACCTGGAACGCCGGGATTCCCCGGGGGCCCATAAGCTCCAGGAACTATGCAGGGCAAGGTGATACCTGCAACAAAGAGACATGAGGTTGCACACTATTTGTGCATAAAACAACGACATAGACTCTCCATCAGAAGGCTAGAAAAATGACTTTTTGTTTTTGAGATGTGTTTCTCTTTATACCATTTTACACAGACCAATTTGATTGGCGAAACAAAGTGAATTATCAGTGAGTTACTATTTTTTATTTGGACAATGAATTAAAAACCTCATTTTATCACTCTTCCTAACTACCTTTGGTGTAAAATGGCTCTCCAACAATAGTCATGGAGTAGGTCCATCTAATACTCTTAGTATTTCAGTATTGAGTATTCAATACTGAAATTCAGCTTGTGTATTTATTTCTTATTATCTGAACATGAAAACTTGAGAAAGCTGTGACTGCTACGTGAGGCCTGCTGAGCCCACAAACGAGCTTCAATTAATTTGAAGAGCAGACTTTAGCCTAATGCAATCTTCTGGCCTGGCCACTGGCACAGCAGCAAATTGAGCACCATTTGACTTGCAGCTTTACCCTTTTTAAGCAAGAGCAGAGCCAGCAACACCTACCTGGAGGGCCTGGAAGACCTGCTTGTCCTGGAAAGCCATCCATCCCAGTGTCACCTGGTGCTCCACGAACTCCACTGGGACCTGGGTATCCAACACCAGGAGAGCCAGTCTCTCCTCGCTGGCCCTTGGAGCCAGGTAATCCTGGCAGACCTTTTTCACCTGGGAAACCCAGTCCACCATCACCCTGTGCACAGCAAAGACAATTACAGCTGGAAAAATCAAAGGGATGCAGAAAGAATATCCATCACTTTCATTTTAAAAAGTGTGNTAATTTGAAGAGCAGACTTTAGCCTAATGCAATCTTCTGGCCTGGCCACTGGCACAGCAGCAAATTGAGCACCATTTGACTTGCAGCTTTACCCTTTTTAAGCAAGAGCAGAGCCAGCAACACCTACCTGGAGGGCCTGGAAGACCTGCTTGTCCTGGAAAGCCATCCATCCCAGTGTCACCTGGTGCTCCACGAACTCCACTGGGACCTGGGTATCCAACACCAGGAGAGCCAGTCTCTCCTCGCTGGCCCTTGGAGCCAGGTAATCCTGGCAGACCTTTTTCACCTGGGAAACCCAGTCCACCATCACCCTGTGCACAGCAAAGACAATTACAGCTGAAAAAAAATCAAAGGGATGCAGAAAGAATATCCACCACTATCATTTTAAAAAGTGCGTAAGAGTTTGGTTGGTTCTGTGCAAGGTTCAGGTGAGGTTCCTTCTATATATCTGAAAAGATATATAGAAACCACTATAAATTATCCATCTTTATTTTAAAATGCAGCAAAACTTAGTGACTGCTACAAAGAGTATTTTATGTTGTATTTGCCAAAATGCAACTATTACAGATTCTGAAAGACATTTACTTTCTTTTTCATTGATAAAATTCTGGTGTGATATTTTCATTTCAAGATTTCACTCATAATTATGCCTACAGTTTCTTTTGTCTTTTAGGACTCAAAACAGAACAGCCTTAGGAGCTAATGAAGTTTATCTTATTGGTGGTATGGTGGGTAGAGGGAACTTTTGTTTTAAACATTTACTTTAGTACTGGTAGTTGGGGTGCTAGGAGGAGTTGTGTTTTAGTGCTAATCGCCTCTGAGGTGGTTTGAACTTTTTTATAGGTGGTTAAGATTTTTTTTTTCTGTGGGAGTGTAGTTGGTTTTTGGACTATTTGTAATTTTGATTTTAGAATTTTAGTGGTTGGCTTTGAGTTTTATTAGGTACTTTTTGCTAAAGGCTTTAGGATAGACTATGGCTCCCGGCCGCAGAGTAGAGTACATTTTTTACTTTTGGTCTTGTCCTGGCTGGGCTAAGGGCTACTGCATGAGTGATTTTTTGCTTGATTTGGATAAAAGCTTGTTGTTGTTTAGGACTTCACTGGAAAGTGGGTTTTTTGATAGAGGCGTTAGGAATGGCAATTATTAACCCTTACCAAGACAAATTTGTGCTCGGCAACTGCGAGCTTTTCATGTACTTGAAGATTTACCACAGGGCTAATCAGGACTAATTTCTCTGCTCCTCATTCCAGTTCTGAAGCAGTGCTGCTGAGTTAATCTGAACTTACTGGAGGGCCTGGTGGGCCTGGCAGCCCTGGGAGTCCATCCCTGCCCGGCGTTCCTGGGATGCCCGCAGCTCCTCGGGGCGCTGGCGCACCGCGGTCCCCACGGGCGCCTTTCACTGTGCCATAGGATGGATCCCCCTTTTCCCCCTTAAGGCCTGGAAGTCCTTGCTGGCCAGCTGAAGCCTACAGACCAACAGAGTAAGAAAAGGAATGCGCAGAGGAAAGGCTTTGCCTCTTAAAAATGTCATGCAAGGACAGGACACNAAAAAATCAAAGGGATGCAGAAAGAATATCCACCACTATCATTTTAAAAAGTGCGTAAGAGTTTGGTTGGTTCTGTGCAAGGTTCAGGTGAGGTTCCTTCTATATATCTGAAAAGATATATAGAAACCACTATAAATTATCCATCTTTATTTTAAAATGCAGCAAAACTTAGTGACTACTACAAAGAGTATTTTATGTTGTATTTGCCAAAATGCAACTATTACAGATTCTGAAAGACATTTACTTTCTTTTTCATTGATAAAATTCTGGTGTGATATTTTCATTTCAAGATTTCACTCATAATTATGCCTACAGTTTCTTTTGTCTTTTAGGACTCAACACAGCACAGCTTTAGGATCTAATGAAGTTTATCTTATTGGTGGTATGGTGGGTAGAGGGAACTTTTGTTTTAAACATTTACTTTAGTACTGGTAGTTGGGGTGCTAGGAGGAGTTGTGTTTTAGTGCTAATCGCCTCTGAGGTGGTTTGAACTTTTTTATAGGTGGTTAAGATTTTTTTTTTCTGTGGGAGTGTAGTTGGTTTTTGGACTATTTGTAATTTTGATTTTAGAATTTTAGTGGTTGGCTTTGAGTTTTATTAGGTACTTTTTGCTAAAGGCTTTAGGATAGACTATGGCTCCCGGCCGCAGAGTAGAGTACATTTTTTACTTTTGGTCTTGTCCTGGCTGGGCTAAGGGCTACTGCATGAGTGATTTTTTGCTTGATTTGGATAAAAGCTTGTTGTTGTTTAGGACTTCACTGGAAAGTGGGTTTTTTGATAGAGGCGTTAGGAATGGCAATTATTAACCCTTACCAAGACAAATTTGTGCTCGGCAACTGCGAGCTTTTCATGTACTTGAAGATTTACCACAGGGCTAATCAGGACTAATTTCTCTGCTCCTCATTCCAGTTCTGAAGCAGTGCTGCTGAGTTAATCTGAACTTACTGGAGGGCCTGGTGGGCCTGGCAGCCCTGGGAGTCCATCCCTGCCCGGCGTTCCTGGGATGCCCGCAGCTCCTCGGGGCGCTGGCGCACCGCGGTCCCCACGGGCGCCTTTCACTGTGCCATAGGATGGATCCCCCTTTTCCCCCTTAAGGCCTGGAAGTCCTTGCTGGCCAGCTGAAGCCTACAGACCAACAGAGTAAGAAAAGGAATGCGCAGAGGAAAGGCTTTGCCTCTTAAAAATGTCATGCAAGGACAGGACACAATGACCACGTGTCCTGGTTTAGGGCAAATTTGGGAGGAAACCTCCCAATCCCTCCAATTTTGGGAGAAAAGGTGGTGCCCTTTGTCACCCTAGGACACCACATCAGAAAGAATCTTCAGAGGGTTTCCTGTTGCATATATCAATTTTGAGGGGGGAAAAGAGGTTTGTTTGTTTGTTTTCAGCTGTTTCTACAGCTCCACAGTGGCAAGCCAAACCTTGGTAATAGTGACAGCAATCCTGCATGGCATCTGGGAACATTACATCACTCATGGCATAATGAGAGCCAAGCAATCAATCTTCTTCCCTAGTGCTTGGTGTGCTGCACTTACTGACACCAATAAAGATACTCTGAAGACAAAAGACTAGTATTTTTATGGACCACGATTTTCAAAAGTAAATACTTGCAATGAGCAAGGCTCAGCACTTTGGAAAATCCTATTTGTTATGGTGGCTGTTTGATAAAAAAACAGAGCTCAACTCTCATCAATGTATGGAGCACACAGCAGTTAGGAAGCAGACTCCATCTGTGGCGCACAGTTTTTATAGCTGTGAGCAATGGTGTGGAAAGATCTCCCTGTTTGATTTTTCAGATCTTCTCTCCATGCATTTGTACAACTGCTTCCCCAGCCAGCCCTCACTCAGGAAGAGCCCTGGGTCTAATCCATGTATTTCTACCTCCAAGAAGTCCTGGGATGAATAACTCTTACTGCTTTCCTCTTGACTGCTTTATGTGCAGTTCTCAGAATTAAAGAACCATTTGTTCTCCCATTTTTACAGCTGATAGTATCTCTCCTTTCAGTTTCTTTACACAGATCAGTTTCTAGGTTTGTTTGTTTTCTTTCTAAATCCAAACAAATAGAAGCAATTATGGGAAAAAAAGTGTTATTGCACTCCTGTAATTCACCAAAAACCAACATAAACTTCCTGCCTTACCGCAGGGCCTCGCAGTCCTGGTGCTCCCACAGAGCCTGGGTCTCCACCAACACCTTTGGCACCA
This sequence comes from Oxylabes madagascariensis, assembly GCA_013400675.1. Taxonomy (NCBI): domain Eukaryota; kingdom Metazoa; phylum Chordata; class Aves; order Passeriformes; family Timaliidae; genus Oxylabes; species Oxylabes madagascariensis. The sequence continues at coordinate 21,231 of VYZR01076054.1, read as the reverse complement.
GGGACTCCAGGGCTTCCTGATGGACCTGGGAGACCTGAGATGCCTTTTGGACCAGCTCTGGTAACTCCTCCATCACAAGCACAATCACCTGGCTCTCCTGGAAAATAGCTTCATTGAGTTTCATTTGGATAAAGATCCTTTTCAGTTGCAAGAGCTCCAAAAGCAGTATTTGAGTCAATTAAGACAAAGCCATTCTCAGTTGATTTGATTTGATGCCTCCTCTGCTCAGGTGATGTGAGTGCCAAGCAAGTGGAGCTCAGGTTTTCTCCAGTTTCATTTCCATGCAACGCCCATCACCAAATAACCATGTGCAGCATGAACCTCAGCACTTCTAGACCTCTTCCCAAAGGTTTAAACTTTCCTAAACAGATGGGTTTAGAGGAGTTTTAGGGAGGTCTTGTGCATTTTTTAAGAGATTACAATGACCCCCTGAATTTTTACTGGCCACGGATCCAAACAATCACCAAGCTCAGTGATACCTGTGCCATCACCAAGCACAGTGATGTGTGTCATCATGGCTTTTGCTGCTGGTTCTGTCACACACTACGACCCAAATTCTCACAATTTTTAGCACAGAGGAGAATAAAATTAAGTTCTTCTGTCATTTACAGCCTCTATTGCAAAAAGCAGCGAACAAGATTTTATTTCTAAGTCTCATGGCTTTAAAGTATAACTTACTTAGCCAATTTTCTGGGTCTGATATGTTTATCAGCTTATTTGCCTGAGCAGAATAAGAGGAAGAAACAGGATTTTACTGACAGCACTGGGCACAACTCTCTCTAAATTGCAAAGGCTGTTGGCTCCTTCAACCCCTCCTGTGATTTGTCATAAAGACACTTACAACTCATCCCTTAGGATGTTAACCACGTGTAAACATCTTTCAGCCCGATGACTGCTGAAAAGCTCTCCCAAAACAAGAGTCAATTACCTTTGTAGCCCTTTGGACCCAAAGCTCCTGGCAGCCCTCTTTGGCCAGGCTGCCCCGGGGCCCCAGGCTTTCCATTCAGGATTATCACTGGGAAGAATGAAGGGCCTGTGTGCAGAAAGAAGACAAGGAAAGGCCATGAGAAGGCTGATCTCCGGCTCATTGCTAACTTACAAAAGCAGTGATGCAACTGATGAACCTGTGGACGTAACACAAGGAGATGGATCTCAGTGGGTACCACTCATGAGCTGCAGTTCTCTGCCACATTTCTTTCTAGCTCCTCACACAGAACAGCAAAACTTCTCACAGTGTGGGTGCAACAGAGTTTCACTCCTCTACCCTGCCACTGCACTTTTTCACGGATTTACCAGCTGACCAAAGAACTCCCCAAACTGTGGGCAGGCAAGGTAAAGAAGGGCAAAATGGCTTTCATCCAGTGGTGGCAGCTCAGCAAAGATACTAAAGGGCAAAAGGGTTAAGGGGACTTTCCCAGTCCCTCACTTCATGACTGCAGGATTGTTGTCTGCGTCTCTTTATATGCTGAATAGAATGAAACATAAGCTGATGGAAACAGCAGCAGAAAACAATCAAACATAATCTAAAAGTACACTGTCTGAAAAATCTAAAAGTACACTGTCTGAAAGCCCTTCCCCTCGGTGACAGCAGGAGGATGGAGTGCTGACCAGCACCGTCTGATGCTCCATGGAAACAAACTGCAGCCATCAGCTAAACACAGCCACAGGGGCTTTACAGACTCTGCAGAAAAGTGAGCCAGATCTGACTAGCAAACAGTTATTGGTAAGAGAACACTTATTTCTTCTCCACAGAAAACCATTTCATCAGACCACGCTCACTGGCTCCATCACTGGAGTGTCTCCTGTTCTCTCAAAAAAACCCCAGCTTATGGTAGAATGGTAAAACACAGTTTTGTAAACTCAACCCTGATCCTGTAATACTCAATTTCTGAGGGAAACAAAATAACTAATTTAATCAGGACATCCATACAAATGAACATGTGAAAACAAAATCCCATTTCCTTAGGTCTGGAAACTGTCTCTTCAGGCATCCTACCTGACTCCTGGTACCCAAACTAACTGCTCATAAGGCAGACATTTACCTCAGGTGTTCAAAAGGCCTTGGTCTCTTCTTTACCTAAGTGAACAGGAGACTAGCCTAAATCTTCAATTTGTGTCACAAATTGTGTCTACACAGCTTTGTGCTTCAGTCTCTCAGGCTACCACACTTAACAATAATTAGATCTATTGTCTTACTTTATAGGAGTGTCTACTGATATGTATAAATTTGTGAGCTACAATCACAATGAGGTGTCAGTCAAACATTTACAATTTACAGATGAATAATCCTTGCTGGTGAAGAACTAAATATATAAATGATTATTTATCCTATTTCACGCTGAATCCAATACCAAAATAGATGTAAAAATTCTACATACGTGGCGAACCAGGCAATCCTGGAGCTCCTGGTAGACCTGGTAATCCCCCTCTGCCAGGGGGGCCTGGAATTCCAATTGTTGCTCTTCCAGGTTCTCCCACTTCACCTTTCAGCCCTGGAACACCTGGAGACCCTCCAGGGCCCATTCCATCTAGACAACAATGACACAATGAGCAGCTCTCCAGCAGCAAACACACAGAATTATTTTTAATGTTAAGATAATTATCATTGTACCCTGAATTGCAATCATGTTAGCACAGAACAATTCATAATTTTAAACCAAGGAAAAGGTACTAACTGGAGGGACCAACTGGCTCCTATTTACACACTCCTTTGGTCATCCAAAAAACTTCACAGCACTGCATTTAAGTGATCAATCAGATAATTAACTATCTAAGACTGAGGAGGGTTTATTTTCTGATTTTCTTGGTAGTTCCTAGTCTCTGAATTATTGCAGGTCAGAATTTCCCAGATGACATTCAAGTGAAACAAAAACTTTTGAGTGAGATCTTGGATGGGACAAATAGTGGGTTTATCAAGCCAATCTGTTAGCTCTTTACTACAAATATTAAAAAGTCATAAAAAAAATTTCAAAATATTCATTTTAATTTAAAAGGTAGGAAAAGTTCTTCCAATCAGCGCATTCAAAATGGAAATCAAAGCACAGCCTCCTGTGTACACTGCCACACCAAATATTCACACGTGAAGACCCACCTGGGCTGCAATAATTGTGGCACTAATTCTGTTCCCATCCAAGTCAACACACTTGGCTTCCCCGTGTGCCATCCCTGCCTCCTGTTTCTCACACAGCAGCCTGCAAATCAGCCAGCTGAAGGAGAGGCTTGCTCCAGTGCCTTCACCATCACCCAGAAACTTCTCCACAAAACCCACAGCAAACAGCCTGCCCTGAGCCCTGGGAGCAGCTGCTTTACCTCTCTCCAGACCTGGGAACCCTGGAGCCCCTGGAAGGCCTGGTAAACCAATGATCCCTTCATCTCCTGGAGGACCAGGTACTCCTGGGTTTCCAGGGTCACCTGGGGCACCTATTGGAGAGAGAGGAAAACAAGGAAGAAAATCCCATCAGAATTCCTGCTGAAATGCTGTTCAGTGAATTCCTGTGGTGGCCACTGATCTCACAGATAGAAAAGGCTGCCAAGCTGTGAGCAGGAAACATGTTAGTCAAAGTTAATATTGGGAAAAATTCCTCCTGAGCTGTTAGAGAGGTTGTTTCAAACTTGGCTACATGTGAAGGAGAAAGAATAGGAGAGACGACGAAATTTGTCCCCTTACCTTTATGACTTTAGAGACTGTTCCCATGTAGGCTTCAATCAGCTGTGGCATTAATTAAGCTCGTTTTTTCTCAACAATATCCTTACCACATTGGACAACAAATTACAGCAGAACGACACTCAGAGCACCCTTTACCATGCAGCACCAGGAAGGCATTTTTCCTTGGTGCACTGAATACAGATGGAAGTGTGTCTACAGAGCAGACATAGTACATGCCCCTGATCACACACAGTCTGTCTCCCAGGCAAGAGATTTCATTCTGCCTTGAAACGCATCACTCTGCAATGTGGGGATAAATGGCTTTCTTTAAATTCTGAAGTTATAAACAAAGAACTAAATATATGCGTAGCCAAACAATACAGAAATAAAGAAAAAAGAAAAAGGGATGGATTAGACCCAATATACAATGTGAGAAAATGGTGAAATACAGTAAGAAAGAAAGCTGGATCAGAAAAAGTGCTTTAGATGAGCTCCAAAACAAAATGGAAATGGGTACCTGAAATGACCACACCTTCCCTGTCAATAATGACAGGAGGACCTGGGGGACCGATGTCACCTAATTCACCCTGTAAAGAAAACAGATTTGTACCACATTCAGATGGGTGATGGAGAGGAGGCTGCTCGGCAGGAAGCAGACTGCACCACGGTACCAATGTCTGCAGCCATTCACTGAGTGACCATCACTCTTTGTCTTGCTGAGGAATTCACTTAGTTCTGCTGTTCATAATCATCTGCTGTCCTGACTTACATCGTTCCTGTCTGATGGAACTGATGGCTGCTTCAGATAAGATGGGTGCTGCTATCCAGCCATCCTCTGAAGGTCTCCAATTACCTCAACAGGAAGCACAGACATGTATATACAATGTGTGCTGGAGAGCAGTTATGTCAGCACACTGACCATTATCAGGTAGATAATATCTGTTCACTGCGTGGTAAAAGCTGCTATGAGCTGTCTCATTTTTAAAAGCTTTCATCTGCTGCCTTGGAATACTGAATTTCAATACTAGAAGCTTGCAGAAAACGGATTCCTTCATAAAATCATCCAGGTAGAACAAGCAAGTTGTGACAAACTGCAGTGTCATTCCTTCCTCGCACTGACGCTCTCAAAGAGTGTCAGACTCTCTTTGAAATTGCAAGCACAAAATTTGACTGTCATCCAAATTGCCATCATATTTATCATATAAACACCATGCAGTGAGCCAAGGCACTGCACACTTTGTTGCTTCTTCCAGTAACACTATTCTGTGCAGAAACATCTAATGCTACTTCTTCCACGCACTCTGCACAAAAAAATCCCTCCCGTGCTTGCATTTTACAAGTCTGCAATCTTGGTGGCAGATCAGTGTTTTCACAGCAAACTCCTAGCCAATCATTTTCAGTTTGCAGCTGTCTGACTGCCCAAATTGTAAGATACCCAGAAAATGTCTGCTGTGCATCACCTATATCTGGTACAAGAAATTGAACACGTTCTCAGGCTGTTCGTACTTGGAGATCTGTGATCCAAGGCTTCAGATTGCCTTGGCAACTCAACTATCTTAACATCAACTTGCTTCCACCTAATCTTGCCTCAACAGCCCAATAAATATGGCATTGGTGTGAGGATAAAGGAGACCAGAAAGCCTACACCTACAATTCTAAGCCATGAAGTTCAATGATTAACACTGAAAAATTGTTAAAATACCCCAGCATTCATGGCTCAGCAACCACTCATTTTTGTGCTTAACAATAAAATGAACGAGGAACTGAAATACACTGAAAATGACAGTGATATAGGAGCAAACAGGAGGTTTGATTGGAGCAATGATAGTTATTTATTCATGCAAATACCTTAAAAAAACCCAATGCTTTAGTGAGAAGTTACCTTCATGCCTTCAACTCCATCCAGTCCTGGATAGCCTGGAACACCTGGGTGGCCCTGCAAAATCCCACAAGGGAATGATGATGCACAGTGAGACAGTGAGTGGCTTTATTTTCTAGCTGCGACATCTGCAGAGCCTGGACTCAAATCACAAACCAAATTCTCTGTCCTACCAAACATTTGAAGGAGAATTAAAGAAAGAGAAGAGTGATGGCATCAATTTCTCAGCACTCAAAAAGTGCCAGAGCTCCTTCAGGCCTCCTTGTGCTGTGAAGATGGTGAGAACTCGTGAGCAGGCTGAGGGTGTGCAAATCAGGAGAACACCTAGGAGTTCTCACAGAACTGTAGAAATGCTTGCAAAATGAAGAGTCTAAAACATTCTTTTCCTTGTCCCACACGTTTTGCCCCCACTGTTTTCCCCTACTAAAAAATTATTGGCACCAAAACATTTAAAGTAACACTGGGAGATGCGGGATCTACTTTTTTTTGTGGGTTTTCTACTTATCTTAGCTATTTCAATAAGGCAGGTTTATCCACAGCAGATCTTAAGCAGTTAGAGGGCTTCTGTAACTCTCAAGTACAGTAAAAAATAAAAGAAATTTCACCTTTCTCCCTGGAATTCCTTCAGATCCATCCAGTCCCAAAAGACCCTAGAACAGCAAAGACATTAACTTTTAGAGGCTCCATCTCAGCTTGATCAGCCTTCAAATATCTCAGCATCGAAGAACTAAAAGTTAAAATTTTCTAAAGGAGAAGCTACCACTGCTTTTTTTTAATCTCTCAATTATTAACAATGTAAAGAATTTAACAAAATAACTGATAAACGTAGGCTTATTTTATTTAACCATCGCTTTCCTAATTGGCAATCAAGTTAAGGAAGTCATGGTGTCTCACTTTACTAAGAACTTAGGTGTAATCACAAAACCTATAAATCTTAGTGTAGTCAAGACTAATAAATTGGACAATTTATTCTGCACACACAGGACAGAATGTCTTGGTCTACTTGTTGTGTAGAGCCCATCACTGCAGGGAATGTGTCTGTTGATAAAAGGCCCACTTCATGTGTTTGAGAACATTTAAAGCATTTAACATTTAAGGCATTTAAAGACCTGGTGAAGTTACCTACCCTGCCACCCGGTAAGCCAGGCACACCTTTTTCTCCTTTCTCTCCAACACCTCCAAAGCCCTGAGGAAAAATGTTGACATTAAATCTCTGTGATCTGTTTGGATCTGAACAGCACATCCCTAAGTAAAGGGAACACAAACCCATTTATTTATACAACAGTACCATAGTGAGACAAAGGGAACTGACTGTTTCTGCTGGGACTACTTTGTCTCAGAAAAAAAAGCTTCTATGAACCAGACTTGGCAGCATTTGCAGTACAGTACCTGCTTTATTCCCCAAGAGTATTTAAATCATGGCATATATTTCAGTAGCAACTGCAAGTGACCCCATGTTATAGACAGCAAAGACCTGCCAATGCTACTCTGTATTCCAGTCTACATTGAGAAATTATTTCAGGTCTCCTTTCTTACAGCAGCAGCTCAAGGGAATGCTCAGAGCAGGCTTTTCCCTTCCAAAGCCCAAGAATGACACAAAACTAGCATTTTCACGCTCAACATTTGGAAATGCTTGGTGGTTTTCCCAGTCAGCATGAAGTATCAAATCCAGAGATAGAACACCAGGATTTAATTTCAGCAAGAGTTACAGTAGTTAAGCAATTTCCAGGCTTCAGTCTTAAAATATCTTACGGTTGTGGTTAAGCTTGCACATATGTTCAATTTCAGCAGCTTCAATGGGTCTCTTGTGATGCATAAAGCTAAGCATGCTCATAATGGAACACGTCCAGAAAGGCTAATAACAAACTGTGCTTCATGTACAGGTTTTTGTTGCACGTATTTCTCCTAGGAACATCTGCACACTGAAGAAACTGGCAAACAATTTATCTTATTAGTCAGAAGTTCCCGAAAATATTTATTCCCTAAACTTATTGAAACAACCTCTGTTTACAAAAGGTTTTAAGCTGGGAAATAGCTCTCTGGAATTCGGGGGTAAATTGCTTTTCTTAATTCATATAGAGGAGATGCTGAGCTGATGAGCACTAATATTAAACAGCCCATTTTAACTGTATATGGATAGAGATCTGCATGTGCTTTACAGCTTTAAAGTAAAATAACAAAAGACATGTTTAGATACAATAAAAGGGAAAAAATGAAGATTTTTTAAAATGTCTGTGGGACAAGGAACACTGCCATCAAGTGGCCATGCCACGGGTGCAGCTCTGAGCAGGTCTCTGCAAACAGCAGGCTGCAGGTACTGAAATCTGGGCAGCTTTCTAAGTCTGTAGTAGGACTTTGTCTTGTATCTACACGACAAAAAACCTATCAGATTACAGTTACACTCTTCAAAAAGTCTTGTGAACATTTTTATCAGATTTTCCAAGTTCTGTGGTGCGTAGAAACTCCTGTAGAGAGGCCTTGTGAGCTATTCAGAGGTTGCTGAACCATCTAACCCCTATTAGGCACATGTTAAAAACATTCCTGTGTCCTCACCGGGATGCCAGGCAATCCTTGGTCTCCAGGGAATCCTCGAGGACCTGGCTCACCCTGGCAAGGGGAAGGAGACAAATAAAGAGACAGAATAAATCCCTGTGCCCGTGAAAGCAAGCCCTTCCCCTACCCACCTGCCACGCTCCTGACACTCCAAGTAAAGCTTTGTCATTTTTTTGTCACAAAACCCTGGGTTTGTGTCACCATGTGCCACACCAGGGGCTCTCAGCACCGGATTTGTGTCCCTCAGCACTGGGTTTGTGTCACCATGAGCTGGATCAGGGGCTCTCAGCACTGGGTTTGTGTCCCTCAGCACTGGATTTGTGTCACCATGTGCTGGATCTGGGGCTCTCAGCACTGGGTTTGTGTCCCTCAGCACTGGGTTTGTGTCACCATGTGCTGGATCTGAGGCTCTCAGACTGGGTTGGTGTCACCAGGGGCTCTCAGACTGGGTTTGTGTCACCATGTGCTGGATCTGGGGCTCTCAGACTGGGTTTGTGTCACCATGTGCTGGATCTGAGGCTCTCAGACTGGGTTTGTGTCACCAGGGGCTCTCAGCACTGGATTTGTGTCACCATGTGCTGGATCTGGGGCTCTCAGACTGGGTTTGTGTCACCATGAGCTCTCAGCACTGAGTTTTTGCCACCATGGGCTCTCAGCACTGGGTTTGTGTCCCCATGTGCCACACCAGGGGCTCTCAGCACAGAGCTGGTGCATCCTCTGGCCACCTCCCATGGTTTCAAGCACCACAGCCTGGGAGCTGCTGCTCCACAACTGCTACATGGCAAACCAGGGGAATTCCATATCATCATTTAGCAAAGAGCACAGTGCCTCACGAAAACAGCAAAATAACACATGATGAGGCAGCAGGGTTTTCACAACTCTGCTTACGGACTCCAGAGTGAGCCCAAAGGAATGGGGTTTGTTTGAGCCTCACCTCACACTAATGTAAATGGACCAAGTACAACAATCTCTCTCATGACTTTACACAGGGGCTCAGGCAAGCTCAGACTGGGCTCCCAAACCAGCCTCTATAAGCCCAGATTAATTCAGTAAGCCTACATTTCATGTGTCCAGAGAATCTTTAACTCAAGGACCACACGGCTTTTATAAAAACACTGATGAACTAAATACACACCTCAGTAGTAACAATGAAAAGGTGAAAACATCTGATTATTTCAGAGTAGTGTGCACTAAGGTAAAAGAGCTGGAGCTTCCATTTATTTTACAAAATTGATTTTTTTGCTTCAGCTGACACAATCTCACAGGTCCAACAAAAACAAACTACAGGTCACTTATTTTTAGGATTAATGACAAAAACCTTTAAATAGCTTCCAGATTTCTTCTTCTGAGAGGTGTGTATTCTCTAGTGGTCCACAATGCTCTGAGCCATGAATATTTTTATTCAATAACCATCTGACAGAATAAACTAGAACAGAAAATTGTTTTGATTTGGAAATGTAACAGCTCTCACTGTTGAGTAATTTCGTTCATTCTTGAATGAAAGAGCATGGAGAGGGAGAGGGTTTGTAAACTGAATTTACAGACCTTTTCTCCTTGCTTCCCCTTGGGAAATCCCATGAATTCCAGTATCCCAGTGGATGGCGGGGGACCTGGAGGCCCTGGCAGTCCTACATCACCCTGTAGACAAAAGAGGAAGATAACACAGCAGACCATATTTGATTTTCTATGGAAATGGCCTACAAATCAGAAGAAAAACCTCTTCAGTTATATCTCAGCTATATAAATCTGTGTGCCTGAATGCTGGCATGGGACTTTGGTCACGGGAATCAAAAGATCAGATGGAAAATTGGGATGAACAAAATGCATCTGTTTCCAAAGCGCTGTGGATATAAAACATGGGAAGGAAAAAAAAAGAGGCTCAGCTATTGAACCAACTGGAAAACATTTCAGAAAAAGTTGGGAGAGAAATAAGTAAGAAAAGAAGAGAAAGAACAATTCTAATTGTGGAAGGTGGAAAACCATTTTTAACATCAGCAGAATCAAGTCCCAGATGGAGAACTTGAAGGAGCCCCATTTTGCCTGTGTAAATTCTGACACCCTACAAGACTATAAATTACACACCAGTTGACCCAAAGAATGTAATGAAAGCCAGGAAGAATGAAGTCATTGAAGTAACTCGATACAAGAGGTGATGGTCCAAAGAAACTGGAAAGTGGAGATTCAAAAGATGTCTGAGGACCTCAGGTCTTGATAACCATAAAAATACTGCACTGACTTGGGATTTCCCCTCCTTCTTCTTCACCCAGAAAAGGCTCCCATCCTTTTTAGTGTGGCAGCAAATAAGGAAGCAGAAAGATTCTTTAGTATTTGAACTGCCAGTCAGTCGAAGAGAAGAAAAGAAAAAGGAAAAGAAGAAAACGCTACAATCTAGCCACTTTCTAGGGGATCAAGCCATGATGGAACTCTGGAGTTTTATTTCATGCTCGTTCCGTAATAAAACAAGTTTCACTTACCTTTTCTCCTTTCTCTCCTTGAAAGCCTAATCCCATGTTACCCTAGGAGAGAAGAAAACCATGGATGAATGAATAATAAAACAACAACAACAACACCACCCCTATCATCTAAGCCCACAGCACTGTTAAACCCCCAAAAACCAGGTGTAAAAGAAGACAGGAAAGGTAGCTACTTACTTTTGGACCTGGTGGCCCAGGGGGACCCACTGGACCCTAAATGTAAAAAAAGATCAAGATTTTATTCCTTTTGACTGAACTTTCTTGCCTCCAAAGCAAAAGCAAGACACATGCTCTCAAGTCTTCACATCTCTAATAGCACAGCTCTTTGGCAACGTCGTTAATTAAGAGAAAACTTCAACTTAAACCCAAAAAAATACAGTTTGGTTTTACAAAATATTAATTCTGCCCAATATAAATTCTCTTGTAGGATCTTGAAAAAGCAACTCTAACTTAGCTCACGACAAGAAAGGCTCCAAGCATCAGAGATCAGCCTATTCCCCCAGGCCCTGGGATGAGGAATTGCTCAGAACAGTGCAAGGAGGTGTCTGCAGAGAGCACTGCTGAGCTCTGCTGGTCACGTTTGCTGCTCTGGATGCTCCAGAGAGGAGCCTTTGCTCCTGTGCTCAGATTAAACCACCCAAGAGCGAGCATCCCATGCTAGAAATCAGCTGTGCTCAGCCTTTTCAGATGCACAGGCACTCCTGCTCATTGTTGTGACAGAAACAGAGACAAGGGAAAGGGAAAGGGAAAGGGAAAGGGAAAGGGAAAGGGAAAGGGAAAGGGAAAGGGAAAGGGAAAGGGAAAGGGAAAGGGAAAGGGAAAGGGAAAGGGAAAGGGAAAGGGAAAGGGAAAGGGAAAGGGAAAGGGAAAGGGAAAGGCGCCAACATTTTGAACTGTTTTATCAACAAGTGCAACAGTTGAGGTCTCACCTGAAAACCTGGTGATCCTATAGGGCCTGCAGGACCTATTGGACCTGGAAAACCTTTTGGGCCCTATAAAAAGAACAGAGGACAAATGGAGAATGTGGAGCATTTACCCCATCAAACCCCACCCAAAGTGAGTCTCAGGAAACATTAAGTAATATCCCCCAGTTAAGTAAGCCAATTGAAATATTAAAGCAATTTATTTCATATGATGAGATGTCCTTTGAAAATCAAAGTTACAGAGTTCAATGGTAGAAGGGAGTTTGATTGGAAAAAGGAATAATAAAATAGGTAATAGGAAAAATCAGACTTCTTCTACCATAATGTAGATCCACTCATACCCTTAGTGGATCCCCTCTAGAATTGCTCACACTACTGGTATCACACATGTAAATACACTTCCCACTAATTTAAAAAGGGTCCTTGAGAACCAACACCTGAAAATGCACCTACTTAGTATTGTTTAAAATCATTACATCCCATATTAAATAACTTACAGGAACTCCATCCAATCCAGGAAGACCATTTTCACCCTAAAAATTATAAATGCATCCATAAAAATTACACAACATCATTGCAACAAACTATAAGGAACATCAAGCTTTGTATAAATAGAAATATTTGCTGTTAGTTAATATTAGATCAAGTGTAAATGGGAAAATATCTTGAAATTTGTGGTTCCATATTTGAATTGGATAATAGAGACCTCTAGGGAAATTAGAACCAGTTTATTTATGTGTAACAACAGAAGATAAAGTAGCGTTAAAAATATTAATTACAAAACCACTAAAAATACATTATAAAAACTCTTACTATGACTGCTATAAAACATGCAAAAGCATATCATCAAAACATGAAATTATCTTTATTTCCCATAAATACAGAAGTAAATCAATAAAGACCCATTTAACTTTTATGAACTTATGAGTGTATATAATGTGGATAGAATTTTAGAAGAGTTCCTAATTTTGACCAGCAGTGTGAGAGGCCTTATATCAAAGAGTGAATTTTTAAATATTTTCAATATTTAATGAAGCATGTATGTAAATTGAGGATGTGAGTGATAAATTTCTAGTACCTTCCAGTACAAGAAACAGCTCTTCACTCAGAAGAAGCTGAGGAACACTCAGGACTGACACCACGAGCAATCCAACCTGCAGTATCAGCCCTGCAACCTGTGGGACACCAGAGAGTTTCTTGTACTGCACGTTCTCCTGTGTGATGACAAGTCTTACCTTCATTCCTTTAAGACTGCCTTGAGCAAAAACAGGTTCTCCTTTAAGGCCTTTTAGGCCAGGACGACCCTGATTTTAAAAAAAAAAAAATAGTAAAAACTGAATTTCTTGAGAAAATACTGCTTTAGTTTTGAAAGAATCTCTAATTAGCATAATGGACAAGGCAAACTCCTGGCTCCAGTTAATTGAAAAAGTACCACTGCTGCTTTGTTAGAGAAGCTGTGCTATTATGAGAACTAAAGACTTCCTGCAGCTTTAGAAAAACACGGTTCTGCAAACATTTTCTCCGGAATTTTCGTGTTTATATTAGATTTCCCTTTCATTTTAGGTCTTTGACAACCTTAGGTCCTATTTGAACCTGTTTGACATGGTAAAACCTCCCTGCTCATATACACATCAATGGCATTTAGAGGGACCTTGGCAGGCTTGAGGGATGAGCCCATGTAAACCTCACCAAGTGCAAGACCCTGCAGCTGAGTTGGGGCAATCCCAACCACGGATTCAGGCTGGGCAATGACTGGATTGAAAGCAGCCCTGGAGAAGGACTTGAGGGTATTTGTGGATGAAAAGTTGTCAGACAGCCACCCATATCCTGGGCTGCACCCAAAGCAGCGATGGCAGCAGGTGAGGGAGGGGATTTTATCCACAGAGTCTTCATTTTATCCTCAGAGTGGATGAGGAAATTGAGCTCTAACAATTCTAATAAACTTGGGGTTATTTGGGTTCGTCTGAAGTACTTGGCAGTTACTTCTCCAACAACAAAAAGCAAATCTTAGTTTAGTGACTACAGAACACCCCATTTGAACTGGGACATACAGGCAGGCCAGGCAGGCCAGGAAACCCATCTGGTCCAGAAATTCCACGACTCCCAGCGGTGCCATTGCAGCCATCCAGGCCAGGCAGCCCTCGAGGTCCAGCCTGCCCAGGGTGACCCTGTGCAAAGGGAAAGAGAGAGAATAACCAACAGCATCCGTTATTTGGTTAGTAATATACTGTTGTCCCCTGAAAACTCTTATCTTCCTTCCAAATGGCAACATGAACCAAAAGGATTGCACAACTCCCAACCAAGTTCAGGGCATGGCAGAGTGCAACAGAACAAACTTCTTCAGCCAGCTTTGTTTATCCTCCCTGGAGATTAAATCCTAGAACATTGGCTGCATTCACCCCATTACCTTTTTCTCCCAGGGGTGGTTTTCTGAAGCACATAACTTGTGCATGAGCAGGTCCCAAAAGGGCAGGACTCATCCCACAGCAGCGTGAGCCATATGGGATGTAACAGTGTCCAACAGCACTCAAGGGTGCACCTGACACCAGCAATGGAAGCTGCTCATGGGAAAGTGAGGGCAGACTCAACAATACCGAGCATTTATAATTCCAATCTGCTTGGAGTTTCAGTGACTTCTCTTCCTCTCCAGCGTGGATTCTTTCTTTTAATAGATCAACAGATGTTAAAGCTCCAGTATCAGGCCATTCAAGCAGAACAGCTTTATTTGTTGTATTAAACATAAAACCTCAGGCAAAGCAACTGGGAGAAAGATCCAGTTAAACTAACAACATTTAAAAAAAGTATTTGCAATGGCCAATTATTAATCAAGCAGAGTGAAATACAATTGTACCTACTTCTGATTTCACATGTCTTTTGCCCTGGTATAGCTCTACTAATTTTACTCAGCATGGTACTAGTGCAAAGGAGATTAAAGTTTGGGACTTCAGGTAGTTTTTTTTTAGTGCCATATGAGTATGTGAGGGCAGAAGGCAGAAAGGCAGAACTGTCAGTCCCAATGCCCAAGTGTCAGGCAGCTCCTTATTTTATACCGCTTTTCCTATAAATGAGTCCTGCGGCACTCAACAACATTGTTTTAAGGCAAGAAGAAAAACTAAACTTATGGAGATAGTATCAGTAACTTGACAGTTCTCTCCCTCCTCTGTACACGGTGATCTTGACTCATCCCAAAAGTACTTTTGTTTGATCCCAAAGATTCGTCCTTAAGATATGGCACTAAGCAAGTTATGACTCACATTAGGAAAGTTAAAAAAAAAAAAACAAACATGGATAAAATTGAGATAAAGCAGAACATTAACAATCTTTCATGCCTGACACTTAAAATAAAACACATTTGCAACACTAAAGGTCTTCCCAGTCCAAGCCAATAGCATATACTGTGATGAAGCTCAATGAGAACTTTGCAGAAATGTAAAGCCTTTTATCTACGGATCTTCAAATACTTTAAAAAAATGTGGGAATGCTATAATCTTAATTTTATAGATGGGAAGCTCAAGACACACAGTAGCACAGTGATTTTCTCAAGGATGCAGAACAATTTAGACCATAATTACGTAAATACTCGAGCTGATCGCTGGTCTCAGCTGCTGCCAGGCTATTCCACATTGCTGCTTACTCACATGCACCTCCACCCTGCGCTGGCAGAGTAGGAAACAAACACAGCAGAGAAATAACTGTTCTGTTTCTCAATGGGGTTAATTTGCAGCCAGATGAAGCCCTTGGTCCAGCTCATTTGGCAACTGCATCGAGATTTGTGCTCAGAAAATCGAGAGAGACCTGATCTGCTCTCTGTCAGCCAACAAGGTACAAACTGAATCAATGTCAAGTGTGCCTCAACTGCACGATTAAGGCAGCTCACCCAGACAAATATAAATTCGAGATTTAACAAGGAATAGAATGAAGTCATCCTAAAGCATTGCCATCAGAGACCACTGCATTAAGAGCACCAGTTGTTCTGATGATTAGTCTGCTTGTCAAAATATGAGTGCAAGCAGGGACTTGCCAGGCCCTGGTAAAGCAACCGGAGTAGGCTGAAGCAGCAATTTATTGCCACTCACATTTTTTTCTTAGAAATGACTTAATTAATTTGATCCATGCAGGATGTCATAGCCAGGAGCATCAAGTCTCTGACAGGACAGGCAGTGCAGAGTCAGAGTTGTCTACCAGGTCTCTCACTTTGTTTACAGCATCAGCAAACCCAGGAGCTCTGTGGTGCACACGGATCTGGTTACAGCACAAGGTGGTGACCAGCTGCAAGGTTTAGTGAAGCTGAAAGGGCCAACATCTGCCCTTCAGAGTGAGACAACAGGGAGCCAAGCTGCTCCAGCTTTCGTGCTGGCCAGGAGCCAGCCCGTGGCAGGCAGCTGCTGGGTGAGCCAAGTCCTGGGAAACGCTCTGGGTGAGAGCTCCTAACTCTCAGACCAAGACAGCCTTTCAAGGACTTTGGTATCCTCTTAAAATGTGAGTAGGGCTCACAGAGGGAGGACATAAAATACGCTGATCACAGTGATTTCTCATGTGTGCATGGCATCCATGGCTGTGGTTCTGTGCCAAAGCATGACACAGACTGACACACAAGCAAACACACACATTCTGTGTCTTTTGCTTTATGAAAACAATCCACAGGATTTCCTACTATAAAGCTAATCTGCAATCAGAGTTCATAATATTTTGTTTTAAGACCCTTATCTGAGGAGATACTGAACNTAATCCCATGGCATCCATGGCTGTGGTTCTGTGCCAAAGCATGACACAGACTGACACACAAGCAAACACACACATTCTGTGTCTTTTGCTTTATGAAAACAATCCACAGGATTTCCTACTATAAAGCTAATCTGCAATCAGAGTTCATAATATTTTGTTTTAAGACCCTTATCTGAGGAGATACTGAACACCCACAACTGACTTCCTTGAGAGTTGCTAAGCCCTGCCTTAAAAGAACCTTTTTCCCAGGGGTTTAAAATACTGATTTTAAGAGCTGTTTTGACCTGAAAAAGTGGTGGTTAAGAGTTTCATTGCTCTCACCTCCTCTAATTCCTGTTTTGGCAGACGTGCCAATTGAACACAAGCACCTCGATTGACTAAGGCAGAAGACTTTCACAGGCTTCACTTATACATGTCAGGGTGATTAGTTTACAGATCTGAGTTAAAACACAGGCTGGAGAGATGCTTGTGCTCTCTGTACTCACAAAAGGAGGCATTTGGTGTGAGACAGATAAGGAAACTCGAACTGGTTATCTGGGCCCTCCTTTATCTGACTCTTGCTTGTACACTGACACTGTGATCCTGAGGGGCCTCTTTTCTAAATCAAACAGGGAAAAGGCAATTCCAAAGGAGAGCTCCATGAATAATTAGAGAAACAAATGCAATTAAGGATGAATACAAAACTAATTGAATAAATAGTTTCATGGGTTGCTAAGGCAAGTGGCCTTTCTTCAGCCATGCCAAGAAGGTCACAAAACTGCCTCTTCATACAGCTCAGGCTTTCATGTCACAGACAAGGGCTCACTTATCATAAAAATATTTTCTTCCAGAACTCCTTGGACAGCTCATGAAAAGCTATACACATCTCCCAGCTTCAGTTCCAGCCTTTGCCAGAGGTGTCCTTGAATCTTGTCCTATAGGAAAAAATAAACTTCCAAGTAGGGCTAAGGATTTGAGGGCTTCTCCTCCAGCATGACATGAAAGTCTAGCAATAAACACGTGTAGCTGCTGTGTTTACTAGGTTAAAGGGATTAGTCAGGCCAGCTGCAATAACGTGATTTAGTTGCCACCAGCATTTCCCAAGGGAATCTGTGGAATACCACTTCCCTTAAGGTCAGCAGTGGGATTCCCCCCTGAATAACGGCCTTGCCCATGGCCATGACCAAACCACACCTGCCCACACTAACAAACCTGCACACTACAAAGAATCTCTCTTCGTATTTGGATGTGCAGAGATAGCAATCTATTTTTACTTCTCCCATCTTTCTCACACGCCCGTGCTCTCTCTTTTGCTCTGCATTTCACACATCCATATAAAGTGCCTGAATTTGTATACACTTCAAAAAAATCTAAGTTATTCCCTCCCCTGAAATGTAACGGCAATGTAAAAATATTTACTGAAGCAGTGATGGTTGCTATTTTCACCCTACAATGGAAGCATTTATCGCAGTGGTTAATATAAACAGTATGAACAAGTTTCCCTTTCCCCTTTTTCTTCCCTGCAGTTGTGGCACAGAAGACCCACAGTGCTGAGCACTTTGCTATTCAGGACCAGCAAAATCCCCTCTTCCCCACCTGCAGAATGTTGCAAAGCAGAGTAGATCTGCATATGCTAGAGGCTCTGAATCCTCTCATCTAACTCCCCAGCTCTCTCCTTGGAATTCCTGTCCCTTCCAACTACCTGGCAGTGGCTGTTGCTCTATCTCTGCCTCCCCTCATTGTTGGGAATCCCCTTTCTCCAGAGCCACGTCTGAAAAAATGCCCTGAGAACAGCATGTTCCCACAGTGTGTTCAATTAAATTAAGTATTATGGGAACAGCTTGTTCTCTTCAGACCTAGACAGTTGGCTGGTGGTAAAAGAAAAAAAAAACAGCAGCAAGGGAGTAGAGCAGGAGAGAAAACAGGCAAGGATGAGCAGAGGGGGATTAAAGGAGAAGGGCCAGGAAGGAACTGGAATCAAACAAGCTCATTTACAAGGCCAAATGTGCATTTTCAGCCAATCTATCACAACAATTCAGTTTTTGATAGGAAGTAAGAAAACACAGCTCAATTGTTGGAGCTCCTGGCCATCTGAGAAAGCAGGGAAGATGAGAAAGAGTATGAGCACAGTCTGAAAGCACAATGACACACAGGATGGAAAAATGTCATCACGAAAATAAAAATAATTCTCATATCAGAAGGAGAAAGCAGGATGAGCCAAATAGTGTAGAAAAAGCAGGGAAGTTTGGGGCAACTTCTAAAGCTGATCCAGTTAAAGTTCCCCTGAGATACAGCAAGATAACTTTGCAAAAATCACCAGAGAAACCAAAGCAAAAGAAAGCTGGCCAAAACACTCCAGGCACATAATTTTTTGTAAACTGTCTCTAGAATGTAAAGTTCTACAGAATGAAAGAAACAAAAAGTTCCTGATGGTCAGGGAAAGTGGTTACCTACCTGTCCCCTGATCTAAACCAGGACTAGAACCTAGGAGAGAATTAAGGGTTATCTGGAGGGCCTCAGCTCTCACCGCAGTTTTCATTCATGTCATAGCAAAGGATGATTGAGGGAGACCTGGTAACAGCCATCACATACGAGAAGCTACTACAAAGTAAAAGTGAACAATCTGCTCTCTGTGCCCCTGATCAGTAACATGAGAACCAAGAGCTTTAAACTGCAGAAAGGATGACTGAAGTTAGGCTTTAGCAAAGCTTTTCTGATAGAAAAATGAGTCTCCATCATCACCAGGTTTTAAGAATTGGTCAGGAAACACATGCTAGAAATGGCCTGAAGCACAGCTGATCATGCCTGTTTGACTCCCCGAGGTCCCTTTCAGTTCTCCATGTCTACGATTTTATGATACAGTGTTTTTTAGGCAGTGCTGAGGGAATGGTGCTGAAAGAAAAGGTAATCAATCATGCAAACGATCCCCATGTAACTCAGGCTCCCTTTCTGATATATATCAACTTCCTATCGTCTTACCAAAACAGCATCACCAGGCAGATTAACAAAAAAGGCCATTTTCCTCCGCATAGAGGCAAGCAATTGCAAGGTACACTCTGCACATGCTAGGACAATCTAATCATGTTCAGGTGCTTTTAGTTGTGATTACCATCCTGGTGATTTATGTTTACATATGCAAACTTACTGGGATCCCGTTGATGCCCTGAAATCCTGGAACTCCCATTGGACCCTGAAGAAAAAGAGTACACATTGTATTTCACTTCATTGGTCTGCATATTTCAGTTACCTGTGAGATATTTTTCACTCCAACACTTTCAGTCTTGGACTTCTGCTTTCAGAACCAAAAGGAGCAAATGATCTCATGCAGATTCCCTCTGACCACAGGGGTCAGTGAAGACAGGAACTGAGCATCTGAGCTTGACTGGATGCCAAATGAGTGTTTCAGGAATGTTTTAATCAGGCAATTTAAAGTAAAAATATAATCTCCTACTGCACATCTGGGGAAAACAAGATGCCAGGAAAATAAACAATCTGCTATAAATTTAACCCTTGTCTTTCCAAGAGGTTCAACAAAACTTACATATCTTTCTGTCTATACTTGGATAGGACAGGACCCCCAGAGATATGCAGAGCACTGCATTACCTTCAGACTACGCAACCTGCGAGTAATTACCACACCTTGTTTGCTTTGAATAGTGGCAAAACAGACTGTGTAAGCAGAATACCCAACCTAAATTGTTCTTGCTTTGGAAAGGTAAAATATATTTCTCCCACAAGGGATGAAGAGAGAGAGAACCTTGGCACGTTGGTATTGCATATGTATCGTTTCAGGGGATAGAAACAGTTCTGGAGTAAATGGATTTTTTTCAGTGCAAAGAAATTGTTTCCAATCTTGCACATTGCATGCATTGACACCTACACCTTATGGGCAACTCCATTTAATATGATGCAGTTTATTGTATTCTTTTTGTTAGAAATAACTTGCACCTGCAAAACTGAACTGCAGATTTTGTTTAGTAGCTATTCTTTTTGCTTTTCTACACAGCAGCTCAGGACATTCTACCCAGGAACCAGCCCCATGTTTTCCTGAATAGTGTGGATAGACATCTACCCTTGCAACAGCAATATTCATCCTGGTAGTTCCCCTACCAGGATGGCTACACTCTTCAGCAGCTTTAGCATCTGTATTCTCATACAAAAATAAATGCAGACAATCCTCTAAAGATACTGTTGAAATACCATTGTATTTTTATCCCTGCACAAATAGCCCAAGATTATCTTTATTCACTCAAAAATATATGCAAGGCCATAGAAGTATTGCAGGGACAGAAAAGTCCCTGTTGAGCCTACCTTGTCACCTTTCTGTCCAGCTGGTCCAGGAGGGCCCACTGCTCCTCTCTCACCTTTTGCTCCAGGCAAACCTTCTGGGCCAGTAAATCCAGGTGCTCCTATTGGTCCTTGAAGCCCAATCGGTCCTGGTCGACCCTAAGACACATTAAAAACAAGTCAGTGCATCATGTCCACCAACTCCTTTGTAATTACCCTTTCCAACTCAACTTTTAATGCAATTTGATGCCTCGCTGGGTGGTTAGGACATCCTGAAGTTTTCCCTGTCCATTCCCAGACAAAGACTGCCCAAAATTGCACACAGGACTCGAGATGGGGCCACACCAGCACAGAGTAGAGAAGGACAACCACCTTCCTCAATTGGCTGGTGATGAAGTGCTGAATCATTAAGGCTGGAAAATTCCTCCAAGATCAAGTCCAACCTTAGACTGAATACCACCATGCACACTAAACCGTATTGCCAAGTGCCACATCCATTCATTTTTGGAACAACTCCAGGCATGGTGACTTCACTATGATCCATTTCTTAACCACTTTTGCAGTGAAGAATTTTTTTCCTAATATCCAACCTGAGTCTCCCCTGGCACCACTTGAGGCCATTTCCCCTTGTATTATCCCCACCTCACCATGATCTCCTTTCAGAGATACACATGATTCGTGCTGAGCTTGAGACACAAACTTGGTCAGAATCCAAAATTATCTATAAAAATGCCCAGGTACATGTGTCAGAGAGGTGGCAACTCC
>VYZR01076048.1:0-16052 GCA_013400675.1 Oxylabes madagascariensis | reverse complement strand
TTCCGAGGAGCTCCTGCGGTAGCCTCGCTCCTGAGGGAGAAGCCTGGTCTGGCCTCCCGTGCCTGGGGCATCACAGGTGGCCCCAGACAGGAGTTGTATGGGAAGCCCCGGAATACCTTCCAAAAACGTTCAAAACCTCTAAAGAATACAAGGTGTGCGCCTGGTCCAAGGCCTAGGTGATAGTGTTGGGTCTGGTGCATATGACAGACGTGTGAACTGAACATCATTTGAGTCCACATTTTGTGTGTATATATATATATATATATGCATAATTTAAAGGTTGTGGTGATTTTGCTATCCACAGCAAAACTTACGCCTTTAGGTTTTACCTTTAGTGGGGCTTGGGGATTTGTCACAGAATCAGAGAATGGGTAAGGTTGGAAAGGACCACAGTTGTTGATCTGGTCCAACCTCCCTGCTCAAGCAGGGTCATCCTAGAGCTCAGGGCACAGGATTGTGTTCACTGAGCAATGTGTTCCAGTAAAGAAGTTCTTCATAATCAGGTCGAACTTCCGTGCATTGCTTTCTGCCCATTGCCTCCTGTCCTGTTTCTTGGGATGTTTTGTGTCTTGTAACAAATTGTCTCCAAATTTCATAGGCTGGCATTGTGGGGACGCTCTGTGTCCCGCTTCCCCGAGCCACTGAGAGACAATGTCCTTAGTGCCATCCCTTCACAATTTTTTCCTCTGTCCCAAGTTCCATCTATTCAACAGCTTCATTTTGGAGTCTGCTTTAGGTGGGTAGAGGTAGAACACCAGCAAGTGGGCCAGAGGATGGCTGGTGTTTGCAGGGGATGACACTGCCGTGAGTAGTTTTTACCAGGCTCAGGAAGGGAAGAAGGAAAATGTGACTGGAGTGCTCAGACCTGTGGGACGTGCTGAGAGGTTGCAAAGTTTACAGGCAGTAAGTGCCACACAATCTGGGTTGTGTTAGGTGTGGTGGATGGACTGCTGGCATGTTGAGACTGCCAGGCATGAGTTTGCAGCATCCTTACAAGACTGGGTCACTTCCTTGTCTTGTGCAACACTCTCCCCTTACACATTCAAAGATTACATTCTCTGTATGTACAGCATTATTTGAGAGTTTATTCTGGGACGGTTTTGCACTGTTACTGTTAGCTTCTCATCAGAATCCAGGCCTTTGATCCATAAGTGCGATTTATGTCATTGTTTTCCCAAAACAATTATCACCTTAAGCGTTTAACTGTATCAAAATACGTCAAGGCTGGTATCTTTTAACAAAGTAATTTAAATTACTCTTATGGTCATGTCTGTCATATCTGCAAGTGAAACAAACTTTTTATCAGCAGCAGATATTGCCACAGATTTTGTATAATTCTAACAGCTATAAAACTACTAAACAGTCTTGGCTCGTGAGCTGAGACCTTTGGCACTTTGCTCACTGACACCATGTCAATGACTATCACAACTCCTTAGAGACTGGTTTGTAAATCAGTTTGTAAATCCAGCTCATTCTTTATGTCTGTGTGATATGGTGTGAAGTCACGTGCCTTAAGGGAATCCAGATATATTCTGTGACAACAGTTACTTATCAACAGAATTTACAGTCCTCCAAAAGGCAAGGAAAACTACTATATAAAGGTTTTTTACAATAAGGATTTTCCATGACATTGACTCTTAGAGTGGCACTGCTAACAATTCAGTGGTTGGTGGGTCTTAAACTATGCAGGGAAGTTTATTCCAGATTGGAACATTTATAGCAGGACCACACAATATAACTTCTTTATTCTTCTATAACTCTCCTCAGGCCAAACATCAGTGGCATAAGAAACCCTCAGTCATTTGAATTAATCATGTTTTTATGGTAGCAATAGGAGGAGTTTAATCCTTTTTATACTGCAACTACTGGGATCAGGATGGGACTGGTGGCTGGAGCTGGGAGTGTGACAGTGTGAAGTGGGGCTGTGAAAAAGGGCTCTGCCAGGAGATGTAGACAGGCAGTGCAGAGGAGGACCAAGACCACAAAAGAGACCCAGGCTCCTGGGAGCTGCTGCCAAAACTGCAGCTGTTCCTGGTGATTCTGTCATGTTTAGGGGCCTCCTCTGTTAGGTAATGGGGCAGCTCTGAGAGCTCTTTAGTGGTTAGTGCACTGCCTGCATCCTGCCTCTCCTCTACTTCCTCTTCCTTCTCCCTTCCTCTTACCCCAGTTCATTTTATGGCCTGTCTGTCCCCCAGATTTCCTACTCCAACTTTCTGTCCCCTGCTGACACCGTTGCTTTGCTGCCAGCAGCTGTAGCAATTTTTTCCCCCACAAGACAAACTCACTGCAGGTGTGTGTGGATAAAGGGGGAGGAAAGTGAGGAAAAAGTTTTAGGAAAAAGTTTTAGAAAAAAGTTTCAAACTGCTGAATCATCTGCTATTTTTACAAAGAGTAAGGGCAGTAGGAATGAACAAAGGGAGTCACTGCTTAATAGTCACCATAGTCAGTGCTTTGAATAGCAAGAACAATGATTCTGCTTTCTCATTTATTCGTGTGCTGTGAGTGCCCTTCTCATGTGCTGGGAACTGAAGAGCAGCAAGGCTTGGACCATAAGCTTCCTATGAAATATCAGGTCAATAGTAGGCTTCCATGGCCTTCTTGTTCCTCAGATTCCAAGCTTGCACTGGCCAGATGTGAGACCACACCCAAGTGGAGACACCTGGGTGATTATACAGAAATAGTGTTAATTGATATTAATGCCACAAAAATGAAACCTCTCCACTGTGTCACATGAGCAAGAGAAATTCCTCTGTATGTGAAATCAGATCTGTTGCAGAGTTTTTTGTGAACAGCTGTGATTGCACCCACGCTGTGTTTTCCCTTTTCACAGAGAGGGAGGTGAAAAGCAGTCTTTCCACAGCAGTATTTTCCAGATCTCAGGACAAGCTTGGGTGCTTCTCTTGTCCGACTTGGGGCAGGTTCTAAACTCATGAGATGAGAGGAAGTGAGAAGCAGTCTCTCCAAAGGAAAGGAAGTCTGAGCAAGACTCTCGTGTCACTCAAATAATTCAACACACATCCTTCTGACAAGTGGTTCCTAGAAGAAGGCCACCAGGAGTCTTGTTTTGCTGACCTTTGAACTCTCTAGCATGGACAGCCCTGTGGTTAGTTTCTCACAGCTGTGATTTGCTGAATTGTTGCCTTTACATCTGTCAAAACTGTTAGAATCTGACTTTGAAACCTTGATTTTACTTGCAACCTGGGAGAACAGTCCCTCAGGGGGAATAGTACATGAAGATGGGCAGATGCATGGTGGGAAGTTAACATTTGTTGTAAATATTTAACTTGACACCTGGAAAACGGGACTGGTTTTAAGCAGCTTTGTTTATTCTCCTGCAGAAGGGTTGTTGCCTGCCAGACTTCTCAAAGGAGGTGTTCAACAGGCCCACACATGTTTGTGTTAGGCAGTGTTTAGCTAAACCTTTTACAAAATAGAAAGTATTCTTCATCATTGCAATATATGGCATGTGCAGACATTTCATACAGAGTGGAAGAAGCATGTCCCTGTCATAATATGTCCCTTTCAGAATTAAAGTCAGAACTGTTCATCTGGTTCTACTAAAAGAACCAACATTGTAACTTCAGTTATTTATAAAATATACTTTTGAGTATATCAGGCTCATCAGTGGTGAGACAACATGTTTAGCCCTTTAGATTGGACTTTGGAAACTCAAAAATGCAGTCTGTGTCTCTGCACACATCTTCAGTACTCATCCCCTAAAAACTGTAAACAGCAGTGACCTGTGCATAAATACTTTAAAAGTCTTTATAAATACTTTTTTTAAGTGTTTTCTGCTGACAGTGTCATGGATGAGAGACCCACGATCAGTAATCAGTCTCCTTATCAAGTTACAAGCCTGCCTGAAGGGCGGGCAAAATTCCAGCCAGATTCTGCTATTGAAAGTACATCTATCTTTGGTATCATCAAGTAGAAAATGTAGCTCTTTGGCCTGACTGTATATGCCTGTTCTTTTTCTGCACAGAAAAAAAAAAGATGTTAACATTTTGACCACAGCCATCTTTAAACATGTGTTTTGTGCTCTGGAGCCAAAGCAAATCTAGGATAATGGACAATCAGATTCCGAAAGAGGCTGATATTCATGGCATACCATGTGGCTAGGAAATGTATGTACTTTAACCTTTTTAGTTTTTTATAATTAGTGTACTGACGGTCTTTTTCAAGTATTATCATCACAGTTGAGCATTGTAATAAATATTTCATCTCACAGAATTGCAGAGTGGCTGAGGTTGGAAGGGACCTGGAGGTCATCTGGTTCAAGCCCCCTGCTCAAGCAAAGCCACCCGTTTGATCATGTCGAGATGGCTTTTGACTATCTCCAAGCATGGAGACTCCACAGCCTTGCTGGGCATCCTGTGCCAGTGCACAGTTACCCTCAGAGGGAAAAAACCTGTTTCCTGATGTGGAAACGCAGGAGGTGGAGCATCCTGTGTTTCAGTTTGTGCCCAATGCCTCTGGTCCTGTCACTGGAAATAGGCTGTCTCTCTCCTCTTGGCATGCTCCCTTCAGGCATTTATATGCACTAATAAGATCCGTGCTCCCTATCTTTTCTGCAATAAATAGTCCGAGCTCTCAGCCTTTCCTGATAAGAGAAAGGCTCCAGTCCCTGCATCTTTGTGGCCCTCTGCCGGACTCCCTCTGCAGTGTCTAGTTCTCCTTGTACTGGGGCGCCCAGAACTGGACACAGGACTCCAGATGTGGCCTCCTGAGTAAGGAGGGAATAAACATCACTCAGCCTGCTGGCAATACTTTGTGTGAACCAGACCAGGAACCACTCACCTTCACAGCAAGGACTTGTTGCTGGCTTGTCTCCAACTTGGACCCCCAGGCCCTTTTCTGCCAAGCTGCTTTCCAGCTGGGGGGCCCTCAGTGCAGGAGGTTGTTCCTCCCCAGCTGCAGGACTTTTCACTTCTCCTGGATGAAGCTCACAAAGTTCTTCAGCTAGCTGAGCACCCTCTGGATGGCAGCACGACCCTCTGCTGTATCAGCTGCTCCTCCCAGGGTGGTGTCATCAGCAAACCTGCTGAGGGTACACCCAGCCCCATTATCCAGGTCATTAATGAAGACATTGAACAGGACTGGCCTGTTCAGTCAATATCAGGCACTGACCCCCAATTAGACTTTGTGCTACTGACCACTACCTTTTTGGTCTGAGTCACTGCAGACACCNTGAGCATTGTAATAAATATTTCATCTCACAGAATTGCAGAGTGGCTGAGGTTGGAAGGGACCTGGAGGTCATCTGGTTCAAGCCCCCTGCTCAAGCAAAGCCACCCGTTTGATCATGTCGAGATGGCTTTTGACTATCTCCAAGCATGGAGACTCCACAGCCTTGCTGGGCATCCTGTGCCAGTGCACAGTTACCCTCAGAGGGAAAAAACCTGTTTCCTGATGTGGAAACGCAGGAGGTGGAGCATCCTGTGTTTCAGTTTGTGCCCAATGCCTCTGGTCCTGTCACTGGAAATAGGCTGTCTCTCTCCTCTTGGCATGCTCCCTTCAGGCATTTATATGCACTAATAAGATCCGTGCTCCCTATCTTTTCTGCAATAAATAGTCCGAGCTCTCAGCCTTTCCTGATAAGAGAAAGGCTCCAGTCCCTGCATCTTTGTGGCCCTCTGCCGGACTCCCTCTGCAGTGTCTAGTTCTCCTTGTACTGGGGCGCCCAGAACTGGACACAGGACTCCAGATGTGGCCTCCTGAGTAAGGAGGGAATAAACATCACTCAGCCTGCTGGCAATACTTTGTGTGAACCAGACCAGGAACCACTCACCTTCACAGCAAGGACTTGTTGCTGGCTTGTCTCCAACTTGGACCCCCAGGCCCTTTTCTGCCAAGCTGCTTTCCAGCTGGGGGGCCCTCAGTGCAGGAGGTTGTTCCTCCCCAGCTGCAGGACTTTTCACTTCTCCTGGATGAAGCTCACAAAGTTCTTCAGCTAGCTGAGCACCCTCTGGATGGCAGCACGACCCTCTGCTGTATCAGCTGCTCCTCCCAGGGTGGTGTCATCAGCAAACCTGCTGAGGGTACACCCAGCCCCATTATCCAGGTCATTAATGAAGACATTGAACAGGACTGGCCTGTTCAGTCAATATCAGGCACTGACCCCCAATTAGACTTTGTGCTACTGACCACTACCTTTTTGGTCTGAGTCACTGCAGACACCTGTTCTGCCCTGGTCTGCTCAGTGGATTTAGGGGAAGGTGGTTTGATTCACTGTGGGTGATGCATGGGAGAAACAGCAAAAATATTTTCAAGTTCAACAACAAACAAACTTTTATTTGCAAACTTTAGAACATTAAGGTAGAGTAAGGACCTTGGCAAATTTTAAAACAACATCCAGACAAAATAAAGCACTTCACAATCTTTAACTAAGCAAGCTTAAACTTAGTCAAATTTAAATTATTCAGACATAACAAGGTACTTTCTAAGAAAATTGACTGGAATTTTTTAGTCTGGTNTTCAGTTTGTGCCCAATGCCTCTGGTCCTGTCACTGGAAATAGGCTGTCTCTCTCCTCTTGGCATGCTCCCTTCAGGCATTTATATGCACTAATAAGATCCGTGCTCCCTATCTTTTCTGCAATAAATAGTCCGAGCTCTCAGCCTTTCCTGATAAGAGAAAGGCTCCAGTCCCTGCATCTTTGTGGCCCTCTGNAAAGAAAGAAAGGAAGAAAGAAAGAACAAAAAAGAATGAAAAAGGAAAGGAAAGAAAGAAAAAGAAAGAGAAAGAAAGAAAGAAAAAGAAAGAAAGAAAGAAAAGAAAGAAAAAGAAAGAAAGAAAAGAAAGAAAAGCAAGTTCAGTTTTGTCATGGAGTTAGCTACCGGTATTTCAGGTTTATCAATCACTTGGAAATAACTTTGTTGCTCTTTAAAAAACTGCTGAGCTCAACGTACTTAAAATGCTGTGGTGACATTGAAATGGCTTAGAACATTGGGAAAGGATTTTCTGTTGTCAAGAAGATTCATGATTTATGTTCAGTTGCTAGTGCAGTAATTTTAATCACTTGGGTAACAGTGAGTGAAACCTTACATGTCTCCACCCGTATGAAGCAACCTTCTGTTCTATCATTCAAAAAAAGTTCCTAAATTTGCTGAGAATTCTCCCAACATGCCTTTATTAACAAGCCAACACTGGAAGGAAAAAGACTTCATTGCACTCAAGAAGTTTTAAAAACAGTTTTCCCTCTGCACTTTTTTTAGGATGAAAAAGCACCAAATCTTCAGAATGCAAAATAATTGGAAAGTCAGCAACTTTCAAATGTGTTGAAAGTTTGAAATGCTGGAAAAGCTTGTATGTTTTAAACGTCTTTTTGCTTAGATTTGCAGAAAAAATTGTTACTGAATAGGAGAGAGAGGATATTCACATTGCATAGACAAAACTTTGCAATTAAATTAGGTTTATGCTCGATTTATTAATGGCTTGTATTTAACAAGGCTCTGCCTCTGTCTGAAGACAGTATGCTAATGCTGACAAAAGTAATTAAGATTTGCAATAAAGAGAGGAATATGTGTGACCGTGAGTAACCAAAATAGCGTATGCAAACAAAACAATTACCAAAGAAGCCTGAGATACTACGTTGGTACTTGAGTCTGGAGAGAAAACGAGAAAATGTTACTTGAGAAGTGGCCTATTACTGTATAATGCAACTTTTGCTCCTTTTTTATTTTTTTTTCCCCTTCCCCTTGTTTTCTTTTGAGCCGATTTGCACAGTAGCGAAGGTATCCATCGCCATCTAGTGACACCACGTTGTGCCTGAGTCGGAGTTGAGCACATAACCGGAGCGTTCCCAGGGAGAAGATGCTGCACCAGGACTCCTCCTGCCACCCTCTTTCAGAGGTCTTGAGGTCAGGAGACCCCGGTCACGGCTTTGGTGGCTCAGGGCTCAAGCCCGAGGAGGTGGCTCAGAGAAGGTACAAATGTGTGCGGAGAGTTTCTAGTGGGACAGCTCTTGCCATGCCTGTGCAGTGGGGGGGTAGCGCAGGTATGTGTGTGCTCTGGCCTCTGCACTGACATTTTCCTGCCCACATTTTGGGAGCACTTGGAGAGGACACCCTGCACATTCCACAGTGGAAGTTCTCTGTATTTGGAGGATGCCATGATGTAAATCCTATGGTGTAAACAGTCCCAACAGTTACTGATCTTCTTTTCTTCAAGACCAGTATTACTTAACACAGTGTCATGATGTTTTCTTTTTGGATTCTTGTATGGTAATTTTTAAATGTATCAAATGAGGGTTGATTTTACCCAACAGTGGTAAAACAACAAATAATTCATAGGACTGAGTAAAACATTCCCTCTGTGGTCTCCTGCTGCTCAAATAAATAAGCTAACCTCAGTGAGGAGCCAAGTTGCCGCTGTGCTGTCTGTCAACAAGGACAAGCAAAAGGAAAGGCCGTATAGGGAAACTAAAAGAAAATTAAAATTCATTTGTTTCCTGGAGCATGTTTCTCAGGGCCTAATTAAGTGCATACCTTTTAGTTGAAGTCCACAAGAAGAACCATCATTAGATTTCCCACTGCAAGAATATTATAGGGTTTGTAAATGAGAGGCAAATTGGTAAATATTGTTTAAAAATCACAGTGGAATACAAGAGTGGAATACAGAGCAGGCTGTCCAGGAAGGGGGCAGGAGACTCCTTGGAAGGCCTTGCAGGCAAATGCCCCCTTTTCATAGTGGCTCTCAGCAAAGGAAAAGGAAAATAGTCTGGTCTTGATATGACAGGTCACTCACTATAAGTTAGTAGGCTTGCTACAGAGATTCAGCTGCCCAGTTGCAGGTGGATCTTGATAAACAATTTGATGTAAAAAAAGTCAGGATAAATGTATTCCATTCTTTCCCTACTGAATTATTTGCTTCCCTTCTAAAATTATCCCAACATTCACCAAGCAGACTGGGATTCTTTTCTTTTTCAGTAATGACTACAACAGCAAGATCATCCTTCAAAGTATACAGTACAACTAATCTTATTTATTTTCATATGGTTTTGCTTTATTTTACAGACATTTTAGAGACTATTAAACATTAGAAAAACCAGCCTGATAAAATTGTCTGTGTCATTATTCATACTCCTGCTTTGTATTTCCTCTGTTTCTGTTATTATCCCCTTTAGATTTTAAGATCTTTGTTTGGAGCAGTTATCCAACTTTTGTTTTTTAAGTGCTTCATTTGTCCCTAGTACACCTAATAGAACTACTCAAGGGGAAATCAAGCTCTGCAGAATATAACTAGCTGAAATATTAATTTAAAAATATTGGTGCTACTCAGCTAATTTGAAGTATGAACCAGAAAGAGCCAGAATGGCTCAGTCAGATAACTGTGGAAGGCAACTGGAGATCCTCTAAGCTTAAGTGCTCCAGAAATTATCTTCAACATGTATCCCAAAGGGAAAAAAATATGGAAATAGCTCCATTCACAATTAACTAGGAAACCCTGAACTTTATAAAGCAAAGAGCGAGTCTACAAGGAACAGAAAATGAAAAAATGTCTTGCCAGACAAAAGGCATGTGAAAATGTCAAAAAAATCAAGCTTAAGAAGAGGCTGCAAAAGAAATTTAAGCAAACAGTAAAAGGTGCCTGGGCCATATAAACAACAAAAAAGGTGTGGATGCCTTATAAATCATGGATGTGGTTGCAATTAAAGGTAATCAAGGTTCCACCCCAAACTCCCTGATTATTTGGCCTAATATGAGTAATGTTGCAGTACATAGAGCTAAACCCAAAGATGTTCATTAGAATGGGTGTGGAAAGAGAAATTGTTGCGCGCAAGGTGAAACTGAAGGGCAAAGAGCTTAACTGTTAGGGAGGCCCAGTAGCAGAGATAATAAATCCAGTAGTAAGGTTTTTCTAAAACAGACAACAACACCATATGAACAAAAGAATAAAAAGTGAAGCAACAGTATTTAAGGAAAAAGGTGACGCACAAAAAGTGCATTATGATGATTTCAGTTATCTACAAGGACTCAGCATTTTGTTAAAGAAACAGATATGAAAGCAGATAAAAATTGGAGACATAGTTACCAAAGATAGATTGTGACAAATCAACTCAGTATTTTTCTTTGCTAAAATACACAATGCTTTTAGAAAATTAAAGTGCAATAAAGCAAATCTATATAGATTTCAGTAAAGTGACTGACATGGTGTTATATGGAAATCAGTGTGATGATGCAGGAAAATCAGAGGAAAGAAACCAAAGAGCAACAGCAATTACTGTACTTAGAGGAAACTGTACTTAGAGGGGATGATTTATGTATCTGGATTAAGGACTGACTGCATTTATCATTTCTGTTAATGGTTATGTCCAAATAAAAGAATTAATTAATGAAATACACTTGTGACCAAAAGAAAATATCTGGACTAAACTGCCATAAATCAAGGTCTCAATTAACAGAAGTCTAAGGCAACGAAGGCGAGGTACTTAAAAGTCTGGAAGGAATTTCTTCAGTAACTACAGTTTCATCAGCTGCTGAATAAAAATGAAGAGAAAAGCCTGGCTCGAAATATTTATGCTACTGCTTAAGCTGAAACCTTATGGAGAATACTCACAACATATCACAGTGAAGAAAGATTAAAACACACTCAGAGAAGTTTAGGAGAGGGAACCTTAAAATGGCCAAGGAAATAGTGATACCTTCAGTATAGGTCAGGAGGTTGTTTGGCTCAACCAGATGAAACCAGATATGGTTTCAGAGAGCAACAAGGGTAAACACTGGGGAGGAATAACTATGCAAGTCAAAGAACAGTGCCCCATGAACATGTTTTCCACTTTTCTCCACATTCAAGTTGCAATTCTATACAGTCTGAACATTCCCTGTGTAAATAATACATTAACAAGCAATACGTTAATGGTTTACTATAACCAAAAACTCATCATATACTCCCTATTTGTTCCTATTATCAGTAGGAATTAAAAGCTTGTAGTATCAGGATCCCTCAAGTTCCTTTGTAATTCAGGTAAGTTGCAAAATTACAAGATTCAGTGTTGGGTTTTGTTAATGCATGTAATAATTGTGAGTGTCAGTACACATACCACGTTGCAAGTGTTCACTGACATATTTTTCTGTGTGTATATATATATATGCATGTATTTGACTTCAGTCAAAATGCTAAGTTGAGATATTCGAATATGATAAGTAAAATAACAATAGAACTAATCTACCTTGTTGCCAGGTAGAATATAAAGTTTTTAACACTTTTAAACAGTTGTATTTCTCTCCCAAAATTAAAAAGGAGAAATAATATCTGAACATGTAGTTACCATCACAGAAAATCTGTTTATTGCGGGCTTGACAATAATAAGCACAGCAGAACATTTACATTTTATTAGAAGTTACGTTCTGTATGTATCCTTCTCTGTAAAAATCCCTGGCTCCTTGCAGTATTATACTTTGTACACATGCAGTTTAACTGATTTTATCATTTTCAGCTTGAAACAATCTTTGGAGTGAGCTGTAACCTTCTAAATGCCTTTGTTGCTTGGAGGAAAGGCTGAGTCACTCGTTGTGAGGGATTTATGGAGGATGCAAAATCAAAAGAATATATGAGACAGATTCTGCCCAGGGGTGGTTGAAGTTAGTGGTGCTCTAGGGCTAAATATGAGCCACATTTAGGCTTCCTCCAGGAGAAGAGAGCTGCCTTGGGCTGAAGTATCTTGCCCCCATCACAACCAAACCTGTACATTAGAGCACAGCAGGACGCTGGTGTCTGGTTCAATAAGACACATTTTGCACTTCCTTTATTAAAAGGTTTGAACCTGTTCCACTGCTGCATAATTCTTTAAGTACAGAAAGCCCTACATAAAATTTAAGCTATATTCAGACCTCAGAAGATGTGCCAAAATGACAAAAGTCAACCCTTAGTGGAAAGTTCAGAATAGAGAGAAAATTCAAAGGCCTCTTATTTTTAACCAAGAATGTAGCAGTTTGTCTCAATTTCCCAGCTCAAACAATGTGGCAGGCTGGCAAGAGTGAGATATTTTCTATGGGCTCAGTTCCTGGTATTGTTTGCAAGCCAAATGTGAGGGTAGATAGTAATGCGTCAGTCCACTCGTAGTCATGGCACAGGCATCTCCTACTAGTGACAGGCATGGGTATTAGAACAAAGAAACACATGAGGCAAGGGGCATTTTGGCAAGAAAATTTTGAGAAAAAACATTAAGATTTGCCCAAGGAATGTAATTGCTAAAAAAAAAAAAAAAACAAAACACCAACAAACTTTTAGTGCTCTTGACAATTGATTTTCTTCCTAAGAATTAAGTGATAGCTAAATACTTTTCTGAAAATATTGGATTTATGACAAAGTCCGATGAAGCATAGAGGGGTACTGATTTGGGAAGACTAGGGTTATAGTCTGTTCATACTGCCATATTTCTGCAGTTCAAAATGATGAACCATATTGTGTTGTTTTAACTTGTCTTTCGTTAGATGTATAACAAATAGTGTGTGTGCAACCACGCACGTGTGTATCTCTGTGTTTAATACATGCACATACATACACACATACATCTATTAAACACCATATTTGCAGACCATGTTGGACTTGAAAAATTGTTAGAATGTTGGACTGCAGCTTCAGGAGGTTGCAAGGAAACAGCAATGAAGTATGAAGTGGAAATTCCCTCTTTATGTCACTTGAGGGTCCCTAGCTCTCCCTATACTTCAATATTAAGAGCTTTTAGGAACAATCAAGGCAATTTTTTCAGCAAGACCACGCCTGTGGACATGGCATTGCAAAGGATGCAACATTTGTCTTCACTCAGCTTTGCTCACAGCAATGCACATTCACAGGGGTTGAATTAGGAAAAAAAATTTATATTTTCTGTCCCTACTTTATTTAATTGGTAAACATAACTTGAAAAGTGACCATCAGTTAAATAAAACTTCCTAACATGAAGTTATGAATTCTTTAATAACAAAAGAAATGCTACTTGCTGCAACTGTTTTGAAAGTTTGTAATATTATTGTCTATCAATGGAGGTTGGAAAATGGGTGTTAGAGTGAGTATAGGATGTCAAATTCACTCTCAAATAACAGTAAGGTCATGTATGTGATTATCACAGTGGATTTACTCTGAATTGTCATTACTGAGATGCCAACCTGATAAGGGCAGAAATTAAGGTCATGTGGCAAAATGCTTGGACTGAAAGCTGCTTCCACACTACTGATTGCATTTGTTGAAGTGGGCTTCCACAGTCAACCAAATGTATGGTATATTTTATTTTATAATTGTGTTAGGGAATCCCTAATACACTAAAACTCCATAAGCAAAACCATAGTCTGACCTACATGTAAATTCAGAATAATTTAACTAGGAACATATCTACAATAATGTCACAATCAGAATCTGACGTTCTCTTGGGAATTTGGCATGACAGCCTTGTAATCAATGTGGTTCAGCTGCTTTTTGTAATTAAATCAGTATAACGGTTATATACACAGTGATACAAACCTCTCAGAAATGGAGATAAAATATTCTTTTCCCTTGAGAGAGCAAAGATATGTTTGCATTTTTGCTTTGCTTTCTAACCTTACTCAGTCTTACACATTACTTTATATACAAGGTGTCAATTACACATTGACACCTACTTTTCCATAGTATATTCTAGTTAAACAGACCACATTTTGACACAAAATTTCCTTTCAGCATTTTCCCTGTAAATTTGGCGTAACTCCACTGAAGCCAGATGTGAAATTCCAGTTTTGCTGAGCTCAGATTCTGTTCACTGAGCACCCATATTAATTGGTTAAATTTTGCTTTGCCACCTGTATCTAAAGGCTAAACTTGCTTTTGAACTCTAAGGGTTGGCTCTTCAAGCAGACTTACTGTTTCCTTAGCAGCAGCATGTGCTAAACCACATATGATGCTATCACAGAGTCTGAGGCTGCCACGCAGTGTCACCTAGCCAGAGTTTTTGCCCATAGCTCCTGGTAGCATGCTTCAGATAGTCCACACAGACTACATTAGCTGGTAGGGCAGTGGGTTTCAGATCTAAAGATCTGAATCCTACTGTGGCCCTTCTTGGTTACCTCCTAAGGGTCCTCTGAGAAGTATCTAGAGGCCCCGAGAGCACAAGCTGAGCAACCCAACATACTAATCTGCATCCTTGTCTTTTTAGACAGTTGTTCTCTGTACTGGGACTGGCAAAGAATTTCAGTGTGCTCCTTGCACTACTGTGCTGACCCTGGATGTCAGGTAAAATGTGCAAATAAATGAAGACTCTTCATATTCTGAAACTTCTGGAGTCTAAGCCCGGACTATCAGACCCCTTTGAGTTTCCTCGGTACTCTGGCCCAATTGGCAACTTAAATGGAGAGAGACAGCTTCAATCCATTGTCTGAAAATTTAGTAACACAAAAATAACAAACAATGAGGTGTCCACTGTGTTGGATCGAACTGGATCAAGGCACTACACGAGGCAGAAGGCACGAGGCCAAAGGCAGAGTCTAGGGTCAGAGAGGGGTAGTTACACACCCCAGTGTGGGAGGGGAGTTAAGGTGGGGTCTGAGGGAAGGGTCCAATAGGGGCAACGATTAGGATTATTAAAATTCTTGCACCAAAAATCAACCTATGATAACACAGACAACTGAGAATTTTCTGGTAACAATTTGCATAGAGAGCATGACAATAAGCCTTTTGCTTATGGCATTAAGAATGGGGTTTCCCAAGGCATTTTTCCAGGGTTCTCTTTTTTCCTGGGGAAACTGCTCTCTACAATGTTCTCTTCCATGTTACATATTCACATTACTTTCCTATCATGCTATTACATTAGCACATCAAGCCACCACCCAAATCAGGCTGCACTGTGCTGAAGACAGGGCCCTGTTTTGAATAACTAACTCCCTTGTTTGTGGCAAGTGGCACTGCAGCATTACACCATAGCACAGAGAAAGAGGAAAGAAAGGTTTGACAAATGCATGTGGTTATATCATTTCACCAAACATTGTGGTCAAGCAGGCCCACCACCTATTGAAGACGTTTTGCAAACTCTCTTGCAAGTTTATGGGTCTGTTGGCTTTAGAGAGGTGTATGCATGGATTTTAGAAGGCTAATGTAACCTGATACACACTTCTTTTACCTTTTGTTCATTAAATCAGTAACTGTATTGGTGTTCCTTGCAAAGTCTTGTGAGTTTTACTCCTGGTATATCAATAACCTGACTGATAAACTATTTCCCCAGTTTCTTTTTCCTGCATGGAGTTAGCATTCATTTATGACTCCTGCCTAAACTGCGTATATGAAAATCCCAAAATGTAAGGTGACACAGTTGCACACCAAAGGAAAATCTGGCATCAACTGACAACAGTTCACACTGAAAAGATAAAAAGTCATCATGGTGGAAATCACCCTGCATCCACAAGAAGATTAATCCCAGCCAGATCAGCAAAGGTTATCACCACAGTAGGTCATGGCCTGCCTTCCCAGCTGCCCAGCGGTAGCAGCTATATCCTCCTCCTTGGAAACACTGGCTTCCTAATCCAGAAAGTAAAATTCCTAGAGGGGATTTTTCAGAGGAGATAGTGATCAAGGAAAGGACAAGTGATACATATGGATAATTGCTGCTCCATAAATCTAGATTATAACCACAGCTTGTGCACAGATCTTCCATGTTGTCCTGGGCAATGTTTATAATAAAAAATGCTACAATATTCTAAAGCAGTGGGTAAAACCCCAGATTCCCTGTATTCTATTGTGCTTTCAAAACTCCTTGGTGTTTTGACTGTACCTTCCTGCTGTGACTACGATATCTTGTAAATCACAGAATCACAGAATCATTTAGGTTGGAAAAGACCTCTGAGATCATGGAGTCCAATCTTTGACCGATCACCACCTTGTCAACTAGACCATGGCATCAAGTGCCACAAACAGTCATTTCTTGAGCACCTCCAGGGATGATGACTCCACCTCCGACCTGGAATACCCATTCCAATAACTGACCACCCTCTCAGTGACAAAATTCCTCGTAATGTCCAGCCTGAACCTCTTCTGACATAACTTGAGGCTATGTCCTCTTATCCTGCCATTTGTTGCCTGGGAGAAAAGACC
>VYZR01076045.1:34616-49282 GCA_013400675.1 Oxylabes madagascariensis | reverse complement strand
GACCACGGCACTGAGCGCCACATACAGCTTTTCCTTAAACGCCTCCAGGAACGGTGACTCCACCACCTCCCTGGGCAGCCCATTCCAATGCCCAATCACTCTTCATAATGTCCAATCCGAACCTTCCCTGCTGCATCTTGCGACTATGTCCTCTCTCCTATCACTAGTTGCCTGGGAAGAAGATGGCGACCCCGACCCGGCTACAACCTCCTTTCATGTGGTTGCACAGAGTGATGATGTCCCTCCCGAGCTTCCTTTTCTCCAGCCTAAAGAACCCCGGCTGTCTCAGCCACTCCTCAGGGGACTGGTGTTCCAGACCCTTCACCGGCTTCGCTGTTTCTCTCTGGACACTTTTCAGCACCTCAATGTCCTCCCTGAACTGAGGGGCCCAGAGCTGGACACAGCACTCGAGGTGTGGCCCCATCAATGCTGAGTGCAGGGTGACAATCACTGCCCTGCTCCTGCCGGCCACGCTATTGCTGATCCAAGCCAGGATGTTCTTCGCCACCCAGGCACAGGCTGGCTCATGTTCAGCTGCTGTTGACCAGCACCCCCAGGTCCTTTTCCGCCGGGCAGCTTTCCCGACACTGCCCCCAGCCTGTAGCGCTGCCTGGGGTTGTTGTGACCCAAGCCCAGGACCCGGCACTGCTCCCCTCGGCTCTGCCAGGGCCCGGCGGGAGGCGGAGCGAGGGCAGCGGGCGGGCGGGTCCGGACCGGGGGCAGCGGCCGG
Source organism: Oxylabes madagascariensis (assembly GCA_013400675.1). Classification (NCBI taxonomy): domain Eukaryota; kingdom Metazoa; phylum Chordata; class Aves; order Passeriformes; family Timaliidae; genus Oxylabes; species Oxylabes madagascariensis. The sequence continues at coordinate 48,552 of VYZR01076045.1, read as the reverse complement.
ACCGGGGAAGAGCACGGGAGTCGGACAAAATGTAGTCACAATCGGTTGTAAGTTCTACTCCAAACCGGAGAGAAACGCTGCATTCCTAGGTGAAGTCGGCCAGATTTTGAGAGGGTCAATGTTCCAGGGATCAGGGATGGGTAAGCCCTGGAAACAGCCGTCCTCCTCCTCAGAGTCAAGCGATTACCTGCGCTGTTCGTCAGATCTCACCGCGCCTTCCAGAGCTGGGGCTTCCCAACAGAGCTAATGAACCGCTCAGTAAAGGACAAAATTCTCTCTTAGCTTAATTATTTATGTTTCCATGTCTTGCTGCCCTACATAGACGGGGCAGCGCGCACTAAGACTTTGTACTCTGCCACGTGCACTGAGGGCTCTGCTGAGTTGGCATGAATATTGCTAAGGAAGAAAACAATTTAATTTAATTCAGGGTAAAGAGGAACTCCATCCTGATGAAATGTGTGCGTGCTTTGTTTTAGTCTTCCATCGTGGCAGCTGTTTCAACTGCTCCAGTTGATCAGTGAGTCTTAGCAGCCCTCAGCTCTCTTCACCGTATGACCCTTTGTGTCGAGCCAGTCTAAATCCTTTCCATTCAGCCTTCGGGCTTCGTGTCAGCAGCAGAGTGGTTGGTAGTTCGAGTCTGATTTTAGAGTGCAGAGGCGGCACATGCCCAATCTGCAATTTTATAACGCTATTTTCCTGAACTGTAACCACGTTTGTTCCTTCAAAATTACATTTTTCAAGCTGGTGGAGTGTATGATACAGGCCTGTGTAAGCAAAAAAATTAAGGAAAAAGTGAAGGCTTCATCTAGCTCTCTAGTAGCTGAATAAGAACAGTGAAGTCCTGCAATAAAATACAAATTTGGGCTAGACTACCATACTCAGCTCTTCTGTGTTCTTCCGCTCTGAAAGGCAAGGTGGAAAAATTCCCACTCATAACTAAAAAAAAAAAAATGTTTTAAAAATAAGCTCTTTTTTGGGCTTCACTTTACTCAGTGTCAGCAAATTGTCTTGGCCTATTAAAAATCTGCCAGCATAGTACTGAGGAGCTGAAAAATGCTGTAATACTAATTTTGTCAGAGCAAGGAAAAATCAATGGAAAAAAACAGGAGAAAAAGCCAAGAAATAAAGAATTTCAATTTACAAGTATATTCCTAATTCCCACTCTTTATTTCCCAAACATGTAACCATTATTCATTACATCATTGTTACTCTGCTGTGATAAATGCAAATCAAATGTCAATAAAAGTCTCTAAATTATAATTCACATTCAAAGACCATGGCAAGATTAATGTATATAATTCTCCAATTTCAGTCTCTCATGGTAAGCTTCATTAAATTCAATTAAAGCTTTTGAAAGGATTCACTGTATGTTGCCAGTGAATAATTTCATTCTTGTCTATAGCTGTCTGTTCAGCCATTTAAATTACCTAACAAACATTACATGTGTACCATCTTCTCAGCATTTAGAGAGAATTTATCCCAAAATTTTGTTCATACCTACTGTTTCAGTATGGGCTATACAATAGCTTATCAGTAAACATGAGTTGGAGGCAGACTATTATAATTTAAACAGTAAAAAAAAAACCAAAAACCTATAGTGTGTTATTGTAAATTAAATTCAATTAAGCATCTCTCAGTCTTCTTGGTGTTTTTGGCAAATATGTTATTAATCCCTGTCTATTTAGTAATACCTTAGGTGTTTTTTGCCTAAGAAATACCCATGGCTTAAGTAGCTTTTAATTTTTGGTAAAGAAGGGTGTTAGAAGGTTATTGTTAGCTTTTGACTCTCAACAAGGTCAAGAGTTACTGCCAACAAGCACCGAACAAATATGCTGAAAAAAAAGGTCTCCGTTCCATATCAGTTATTATCAATATAATGGAGGACATACGGTTAATTGTGCAGGTGTAAACCGAAGACAGTAATAAAATAACCCCAAATGACAGAAGGTTATGGCAAAAGGAAAGGCATATTTATAAGTGTGGATAGAAAGAGTAGAAAAAAACCAAGGTTCTTTTCAGTATGGTCTTGTTTTGGTTTTACATGACTTAAATGCTTGGATAATTTTTATTCAAGTGTTCTATTAAGAGAATACAAAATAATAATTGCAAAATGAAAACTATCCAGCATTTGTGCTGTGACATTTCCATCTTCCATGACATTTTAAAATGGCTTCATAAAAATGATTCCCTTGCATTTTTAATTACTTTGAAAGTTCAGAACGTTGAAAAAACCAAACAGCAAAAGCTACTGCTTTTTTGTTTTTCTGTAGATGAATATTTCAAAATGCATTTATTTTCTTAACTAGTTATTTTGGGGGTTTTTTTCAGTGCTATCCTAGTTTTTTCCCTCATCTGCTCACCTGACTCTCACTGCAAAATTGGTTCAGTTAGTTATGAACAGCAAGTTGCAGAAATGTGGAAAACATAGTGGAATATCTTCAGTAAAACCAAGTGGATGTCAGCTTATCTTGACAAACCAAGCAGTATTTAGAGTGAACGTGTATCTGGTTCCTAAATGATGCATCAACACTAGGGAGGCCCAGAGCTTCCACAGCAGGAGAAAAACCATCAGAACAGGTCCTTTGGTGTGTAGCACAAAGTATGGCCCACAGAAAATCGGCCTGACACAATCAGAAAGCACAGAGGTCTGTGGACTACAAAAACACGTGGTGAAAAACACTGCCAGCCTGGATCTTCCCTGGGCATTAGAGGGACTTTAGAGCATGAGTTTCCTGGCCAGTGGCTGTTCTGCTGTGACATCTCCTGAACCATCCCATAGGTAGCTGCTCTGGCCATGGGTTCCTGGAATGAAGATGGTGAGAAGGACTCTCAGATATACTGTGAATGCAATGCCATTTGCTGCTACACCAAGAGGTTAGCCCAGGCTGCTGCACTGGTGCTGAATTCTGATTCTGACACCTCAGTATATGAAGTACTGAACAATGTGTTTCCCTTCAGCTGGTGCTTGCTTCTTACTAAACCTGGGCTATGATTAGTAGCTAATGGAGGAGTCAAACTTCCTGAATGAATATGTGACTTGTGGCTCATGTTTTGTGCTGTGAAATGGGTAACAGAGCTGTACCAAACATAAATGAAGGGATGGGCATAGTGGCTGAGCATCATCAGACACAGCCATGACATAGGCTCCAGACCTGTTCGTTTTAGAAACTCTTTCTAAAGAGATGCTTGGCTATGCACTGGGGTTTCTTCTATGGATTATTAACATTTCAACCAAGAAAAAAAACCTATTTCCAGTAGCATTTTAGGTGGGAGATGAGGTAAAAAACCCAGTCTAAATGATACTACTGTTTAATGAGTCCGACTGAAAAGACAATCAAGGCTGTTTATATGTCTAGGTTTCAAGAACCCAGGTAATACTTGGATAATTAACACAAACCATTTCCATGGAATAAAGAAGTATTTGCAGAATTTCATGTCTCTTTCCAAGATCTGCAGAATGTGCTTCACCAAATTATATTTCTTAAGCACAGCAGGGATCTTTTCACACGTGTTGCAGTGGATTTTTCCATTTAAAACATAGGAACTATGACAATAAAAAAAAAAAAAAGTCTGTATTGGTATTTCAGAATATCCCATTCCTAATAACTGTCATACCATTTGAAATATACAGTCCTTAACCTAAAACACTTCCATCATGTCCAACTGAACCTTTTAGATAGTTAGATATTTGTGTCATTAGATTAGAAAGGAATTTTTTTTCCTACTTCTGGAACTTTGATCTCCTTGGTAATAGAGGGTGTAGTGTGAAACATTACCATCGTCAAGTGACTGCGTATAAGTGCTTCTGAGGACACGTTGGTTCCCATGTCTTTAAAATTCTGTGAAAATATCCCTGCAGATGACAGCAGTTAGGGATTATCCTCAGTATTTAGCAGAAACAATCTTATTTTGCCAGAAACCTTTATCTTGACCTTCCAGATGTTATTAAAGGTTATGACTACCAACCAAATTAAATTGAACTCCTCAGGGCAAGGTTCAGTTCTACTTCATTTAAAACCATGAGTGTTGCCAAAAAGAAAATGTATCTGTAAGGGAGAATGATCCACATAGTCACTATAGTTACATTCTGTAACAGCACCTGTGTTACTGCCTGTGCTTCTGAAGCACTGACTAGGAAAGGAGTACAGAAGGGCTTAGATTAGTAATAACTTTGTCATTACTTTTTCTCAAATGTTTGCAGCAACAGGAAAAACAGTGTCCAGGGGAAAGTGAGCTATGGTCTAAAGGTCAGAGTTATTACAGGCTGATCAGAGTCAATGACCTCTGTTTTGTGAGATTATGTGATTTCTGTGGCAACTTTCACTTCACAGTGGCTTGCACACTGAGAATGTGCACCGTGGGGCATAACCCCCAGCTTTTGCTTGATTTCCTATGGCAAGAATGTATTTGCTGTGTGTACTGCCTTCAATGCAGGGTCAAAGAATACAGTGAAGAAACCCCTTAATGCTTTTGATGTCTAAGAAAAATGCTTGGCTCAGTGAAGTAGATTCTCAGTTCGGTGACTGACATGGAAAGTCAAACATGCTTACTACTCAAAAGGTACATTCTATCTCCTTTGTGTATCAATTATACATTTTTTAGATTCATTTTGTAACATACTCATGTAAAATGGGCCTCTGCCAGGGCCTCAGCCTGGTTAGAGGTGTTAAAGAAAGAGTAATCCCACAAAGATGACAACACACAGAGAAATGGTAGTGCATGGTATCTCATTCTGCTGGCCTGGTCTTCAGAGGGTCTAAAGACTATTTAAGCAGCTGCATTCAGCATCACCATTCAGCTTCTGAGAACAACCTTGTTTGGAATCTGTACTTTTTAATTGCGAACATATGGGAAAAGTCTTACTTTAAAAGTCAGTATTGAATTTATCACTGTTTAAGATGGAAAAGTCTTCTGAGAGCCTGTCTTTTCTGATTCATTATCACATGAGCCCTGAGAGTAGAAACTGCTGTCAAAAAACCTGTACCAAAATTTGCAGTCAGGTCTTACATATTCAGGGTGATAAATTGGGTTCTTCTCTTTCATTTTTCTCTGTATCTCCAAGTTTTATACTCCTTTTCCCTCTTCTTTTATTGATCTTCTACAAGAAGGAAATCAGGGGTCTTCAAATTATTTATGAATTCTTGAGAGGATTGATTTGACTCTGCTTTCCTTGTACTCTTGGTACTGTTGAGCCAAGTTCTTGATCCTGATTCAATGGAAAGGAAGGGAAGAATTTTATACAGCAAAGGGCAGGGAGTTCTTTGGGAGGCCTCAACCTCATAGTAGCTTCAATGAAAGCAAAGGCCCACGGACACCTCTTTTTCTCCCTCAAACTCACTCCCAATGAGGGTGGACCGAAGCTGGGCAAATACAGTTTCTTCTGTGGACAGGGGTGCTACCATGAAAGAGTGCAGGAAGAACAGCCAGGAGCTAGAGAGATGCATGGTGGAAAGGATCATGACGAGTAGCCTGGCCAAGATGAGCAGAGCAAGATGGGAGGAGTGTGAGCGGGGCTAAGAGAAAGGCTAGAAGAGTTTCCTCAGAGAAGCTGTGGATGCTCCATCCCTGGAAGTGTTGTCTAAGGCCAGGCTGGACAGGGCTCTGAGCAACCTGGTCTAGTGAAAGGCATCCCTGCCTGTGAGTGTTCCTGTTTAAGGTCACTGGAATTTGATTTTACTTTTGTTAACTCCTCCTTTGAAAACTCTGCCTCTACAACACCCTCTATAACCTCACGACCCTGCCCTTGCTCTCTCTCTTCATCTTCACCCCCTCCCTGGCCCGGGAGTGGGGGGGAATAAATAGATTCTTGAGCTTAACAAAACAGAGACTTGTCTCGTCTGTTTCCCTGCCAGCAGCTGTAACCTCCCTGGACGCGATGATCCCTGCTGCCTCACGATGCAACACCTGCCCATGGTGGGGGGGGATTGGAACTAGATGATCTGTAAAGTCCCTTCCAACCTAAACCATTCCACGATTCTAGGAAGTAAAAAAAAGGTAATAGGGAGAGATCCTTGGAAACAGGGAAAAGGGAAGTGTCACAGCGATCTTCAAGGCAAAACAAGAGCATTCAGGGAGTCAGTCTCATCTCACCCACAGCAAGATTATGCACGGCGCATTGAAACAATCTCAATGCAACAGGGACCTGGACGCCAGGAGCAGGAGCATGGACCGAACCAGAGAGGTGACAGAGCTCCAAGGGTGCCACCAGAGGGCACCTCTGCTTCAGGCCCGGGAGGAGTTTGGGGACCCTGAGAAGACAGTGGCAGAGGAGATAGAGCATCTCGGGGGCCTGCAGGGGCCAGTGCGGCAGGGACCAAAGCAGCCTGCACCCAGCTGAGGCCACCTGCCACTTTCATGAGCCACGAAACAAGCAGCTGCTGATTTTGGGAAACTTACGGCCTTGAATGCTGCCTCCTGATTAAAGAAGAATCTTACTTGAGGGGCCCCAAGGCATTTCCAGGTGTCTAAAACCTTCAACATTTGCAGCAGCATGCTGCACAGCTGCTAGCACAGGTGGCAGCTGAATGACTGAGTCACCAGGGGCTGCCAATCTGCTGTCTTGTCTCAGGCTGCCACATCTTCCTGTATCATCACTAGAGTAGTCCCCCAGATCACATCCCATCACTGCCAAGGTCCCTTGAGCTGGGTCAGTCACTGCCTGTGCTCAGCTGGGGCTGGAGGTGGTTCAGCAGAAAGATGTGGGGCCTTAGGGTTTTCTCTGGGAGCAAGAGGATCAGTGCCTGATGATCTCCGTCTTCATTCAGCTGCAGAAAGTGCTGCACTCCTTGAGCCCCAGTGGTGGCCAGTCCCAGCTCCTATACCAAGGACTGGCCCTTATCCCTCTGTTCAGGGGGATGTGGGGAAGAATATGTCAGAAATTTCTAACCTGGCCTTTTTGATGAGGATCCAGGTAGGGGTTACTGACAATGACAACGACATTCAGTGAATTTTTGGTCTGGGAAAAAAATCTGGGAAATTCTATGCAAAATACTAACTGCTGAAATGTCCTGTCTGCAGTATCAAGCAGTCTGAAGCCAAGAGGAAAGTGATATTCTTTAGCTCTCCACCTGGAAGGGGACAGGCGGCAGGAAGGGGAACGGGAGTGCTTCAGCACTGACACACCAAATGGTCTCATGCAAGGAGCCTAGCGTGTGAGCCTGGACATAAAGGATGGGGGCTAGTCCAGCAGCATGTCAGCCCAGCTCTACGGGGCAGCGTGCCTTTGTGAATCCATGTGTTCTCACCAGCAGCCTGCACCTTGCAAACACAGGAGAAAGTCCAAGGGGCCGAGAGAGGTGACCAAGAAGTCTCCAATTCATCTGAGCAACAAGGATCTGTGAATGTAGGTGAGTGGGAAATCTGTGCATCAAGAGGTGCTTGTGCTTGATTTTCTACTACAGATTTTCTCACTGCAGTCCAAAACTTGGGGTTGAAATTGCATACTTATGTTAAATACTCTAAATTATCTATGCTAACACGTCTTTAATGATTGTATCTGACATATTTTTAGACCTGAAGCATGCTTCATATTAGCTTGTAGATTTTGGATGTGGAATCAATTTCAGAGCAGCTATCATAACCAAGAAAAGGTGTGAATTTGGATTGTCTCTTAAAGTCACACGAGAAAGAAGACATTAAAGATCTCTTTTTATCTTTGAAAACCCATATTTATAACATGCAGAGCAATAATGTCCTGTGCTTTAGTATCATATATAATCACAGATATTTAATAAGATTCTTTGCCTACTCATTTCAGTTATTTAATATGACCATATATTAATGGAAGTCGAAAACTGAAAGTTATAAGTTCTCACTCACCTGGATCCATTGTACTTAGAAATTTGCTACATATATTTAGTGCTGTGCTCACAAACAAATCAAAGCTCCCCCTGGAACCCAGGGAATAAAATCACTGGGACCTTGGGCAAGTGCTGTATGTTGTAGGGCTGGGACCTGGAATGACTTGGCTCTTCTGAGCTTGACTTGAACATGTTTCTTCTTCAGCACCTCAGTCATGTTTGTGGGTTTTTTTAAATCTGGAGATAACAAACTGGAAAGCCCCATATATTTCTTGTTTTCCTAATAAAAAACAAACAGAATATATTTTCTTCTTTGTAAAATTTGCATTTAAGATAAACAGAGAGCCATTTAATGGAGAGTCTTTTAGTACAAGAGCAGAGAAAACTACAAGTGTGATGAGGATGTTATAGTTATTGATTTTTCATCTGCTGTTGGGAGAGCACTGAAAGAAGAATTCCTTGAAAAGATACCATACCTAAAGAATAATAAGAATTCCTAACAACGTTTTAGAGAAGTTTGCAGATTCTCTGGGAGGTTTCCAGGAGTAATCAACGCAACTGCCAGTAGTTCAGCTGCCTGAAAGATGAACATAAACACAGCAAAAATTACTTTGAAGTGTACCCAGGTGAAACGTGCAAGACCTAGATTGCATTTAGGGAAGCCAGTCGTTTCCCAAACTTCACAAAATCTTTTTATCCCATCAAAGCAGGAAACAAAAATAGGCCTCTTAACAAACCTTTATTATAACAGCATCTTGCATGCTAACCAAGAGCCTTAATAACCACGCCAAGAAGGAGCCTGTTTTTTAATTTTTGATTTTCCATTTACATAATTCACAAGTTCATTGAAGAGTTTGTAGTTTCATTGCTGTTCTTCTGAGTCAGGCCATGCTTACTGTTTGCTCTCAATTCACATATGTAATTGTCCTGGGAAATTCATTTAACTCTCAGAGGTTTGTGCTTGAAAATATTGGCATTTATGTCTTTTCTCACATGAAAGAACTTATGATTGTTGAATAACATACAGCAATGATTGTGCTCAGCTAAATCATGGGGTTTAACTCCTGAGGAACTGAAATGATCTAGATGTGATCATTTTAGGATAAATATGCATCATCAGAAAAATCCACATATTCAAAATTCAGTTTTGGTGACACTTTTGAAGAAATTTCTGGGGAAGAGATCTTCAGCAGGCTGCAATTTATGCTTAAAACCAGAGAGGGAATGTTGGAATAGCTGATAGTACACTGATATCTGACTGGAACGAGAGGAATTAGGTTTCTAGTTCTGGCTCACATTAAAACAGAAGCGGCTGTACCAAGGCAGAGTCTTCCAGAGAAGACAGAAGTGAAGAAACTGCCACGTGGGTATGGCAGTTTCTGCAGAAGTGAGAATGGCAGAGCAGTAGCTTGAGCACAGATCTCTGACCCAGCATATTTATGTTAAATCTTCAGGTCTACACTGAGGGCATATGTCTTAGGTAGAAAGTCCTGAGTCCTTCTTTCAGAACCAGCCTGTCCAAGACTTCCTCTCACAACATTACTCCCACTTGCTTTATATCTGAGCTTTATCTTTTGTATGAACATTCAAACAAATGCTTCCCATTAATGTCAATCTATCACTCAGGAGAAAGAGTATGTGATGGTAGAGACACACTATGAATTCCTTCTGCAGAGAAGAATACCAATTTCCCTTTTTTCCTTCCCTCTCTATCCTGATAACAAGCCAGAAGTTGATCCACACCCTGCAGAACTTGTTCATTTTTTGTATCTGGACTTATGAAAAGGTTTGCACACAAGGAAAAGAAACTCGCTGGGGTCTAGCTTGGTAGAAGCAAGTGGTGATTTCACTCAAAAAAAAGGATCTCACCTCCCCAGGCAAATCTACAAACAAGCCAGGAGTTCTGGAGAAGTTAACAAGTTGTATGCAGCCTGTTGGTCCCATTGAAGAGGCAGGTGACCGGGGATTTGATTTCAGCTTAAGGCTTAGGGTTTGGATTGTTTTTCCCCCTGAACCAGGAGAACAGGCTGTAATGAACACCTGAGGTCTAAGCTGCAGCTCAAGACAGGTCTTTGGAAGGAACCTGCCTTATGCTACCTGCCTTGTCAAGTAAAGACAGGCTATCATCTCTGCAGCTTCCAGGGAACAAAGGGAAAATCAAAGCACCTTAGAGATGAACCTTGTAAAGGACTGAATAAAGTGGCTCTAAACTTTTTATCTCATGGCCTGTAACACCTCAGCTCTCTGCGATCTCATTGTGGATCCTCTTCCACACCATGATGTTTGATGCCACAAGCATCTGAGCCAGGTAGGGTGGGCAGTGACTGCAGTCTGGTTGGCCTACCTGGCCCGAGTGCTGCCTTCCACATGCGATGCACATTGCCTGTGTGCCTTCCTGTACCTGCACTGGGCAGTGCAGGTCAGGATTCACACAGGAGGCTGGCCCCCTTCCTGCCTGGACCCCTTCTGTCCTCTGAGAGGCTCCATTACATGTTTACAGCAGCTCAAAGAGTCTTAGAAACTCATTTCGTTTAACTGGCACAGACTTAGAATAGTCCCAGCACAGTCTCAACCATTTGCAGGATTACACCAAAATGTATTTTTTTTTCTGCTAAGGCAAAGTTCATTATCTCATTTTAGAAAAAGGGTGAGACAGGTGCTCTCTGCAAACATATTTAATAAAGCCCCTTGATTGCTCTGAATTATGTATGGTAATTATCTTGTTATATAATTAGAAGCTCTTCTATATACTTTCCTTAAACTTGTTGCTTTGATGTTGCACTTGGGCGTCTGTATTACTTTGTGGGATACAGCCCAAAGCTGTCTGGATACATTCCAAGATTACTAATGCATAGACATATTTGCAAAACAGGACTTTTAAAGTCGAGCAAACATGGGTAAAAGTTTTTTTCCTGGCACTCTGTTTAAAGTTATGGAGTTTAAAACACTGACTAGTATAGTAATTTTTTCCAGATTTGTTCAATATTCAGTGATAGTAGCTATCGCCGATTGCTGAACAATCAGTGTTCCTGATTGTTTCCCTTTCTCCAGTTAGGAAAAAAACCCTAAAGGTTCATCTGAAAGATGTATAACCTATGGGGGATCATATGCAGGTGGAAATTTTGGGGTCCTCTTGGCTTTGGAAAGGATGTCTTGGAAAATCTCAGCCAAATGAAACTGTTCAAGTGCACGCTGGGAATTTACAGACGAGAAGCCAGATTTCTACACATGAAAGTTGTCTCTTCTGAAAATTAAGATAAATTATGTGGGCACAAGGTGCAGCTTTTTGTCCAGGACAGCTTATTTGTACTGAATACTGAAACAGTATTTACACATCTGTGCAAATATGGCCTCAATTACAAGGAAAAAAAAATTCACTCCCTTCCAGCTGATTAATCCCAGAAAGTTCCTGAAACAAAATGAGCATTAAATGAGTTTTGTATGAGACAACACATACCAAATAAAGGAATAGGAAAAAAAAAGGTAAAGGACCCTGGAATAAAACTGACCAAATATATATCATAAATGTAATCAACATTTTATGGGAAAAATTCTGCATGCAAACTTCAGTTTCAATGACAAAACACATGGAATTAATTCATCATTGAAAGTAATACTCTGAGTGGTGGATAGCTGAAAAAAAAAGAAGTGTTTTTTAGTAATTACTGGATTTCAAATTTTGTCATTTTAGAGGAGAAGACAAAATATTTGGTAAGAAAAGACAATACATATTCTTAAGCCATGCACAAAATAGATGTTTCATTTTTTAGAGAAGGAAATCAGCCTTTAGTCCATGCAATTATCCATGTACTCTTAATTGTATTGTCTTGCTCATATCTGCATTTATAGCGTTCAGTGAAAAACAGATACCACCTTTGATCTGGGGTACCTATTTTTGAGCCATTGTTCCAGAGTGTAGTATTTCCCCTATATACTGTTATTAATATTCATTATTATTTGGAATAATTTGCCTTGTACTGAAATTCCATTGAAAGTATTCCTTAATAAAGAGTCTCTGAATAGCCTAGAAACACCTGGACAGTAGTAAGTCATTTTAATACCCCTCTTTGCATGTTACCCACAACATTAGAATAGATTTCCTGCTATAGCTCAGCATAATTAAAGTACTCCACCCAATTTCTATAAAGTTCACGAAGCACACCCTCTGAAATCCCACAAACTCTTTCAGGAAAAATAGAAAATTTGAGAATAAACATTCACTATTTATTTTTAGGTAAAAATTAATCCAAGACACGCATAAGAAACCCAGAAGCTGTTGGGTCAACCAGTTCCACATCGCAAATTAGCAATATACCTATGGAAAGCTATAATTTGCAGATCATCCTTCTGCCTCTGTGGTGAAAGTCATAATATTGATTTTAGGTAGATAAGTACTCGTATGCTCTGAGAGCTGACTCTAGCCTACCCCAGAAAAACCCTGGAACATTAAAAGGGATAACCAGACGCCAGTTGAAACCAGTGGCTTCAAATAACTTACATAAATGGAACAGACTGGAACAGGAGGAAGAAGGGGCGGATGCAATGGGGAGATGGCCAAAGGGAGTGATGATGACAGCTTGAGCCTATTATTTTTTACCAGCAAATAAAATCACAAGGGAGTGGAAGTGTGGTGATAGATGCGAAGATTTATGGCGAAGAAGCAGCAATCACCCTGATCCTGGTGCCCTGTGAGGAGCAGCGGGTGCTCTGATCAGCGCAGGGAACATGGTCATGCCTGCCAACGATGCACCAGATGAAGAAGATAAGGTCACTCACTCCCACAGAGGACAGACTACGGAGCCTTTCTTCTTAGACACATGGGAAAGCATGGGAAAGAGTGGGGATAAGGCTCACTGCTACTCAAATCAGAGGATTCCTTGGAGAATTGTTGTAATGCTCCAGGCAAAGGCAGCTGACAATTCCTGAGTACCATGCTAGGTAAATGGTAAAGAACAAAACTGTAAGTGTTAAGACTAGTTCTCACTGATGATAAAAAAAGTATCTACATGTAAACCTCCTGCCAAGCCTTGATTTGCAATAAGAAGAGCTCACCTGATTTCCAAGGGTCTTTATTCAAACATTGACTGGACACCCAAAACAGAAACCTGTAGTATTAAATCAGATTTGCTAAAATATATTTCTTTCCTTCCAAGTGATGATTCAGTGGATAACTTTAGATATGAACCATTTTACTGGATGGAAGGAAAGGAATCAGGTTAACATACAGAAAAAAAAATCAAACCAAGCTCCAGATTACAAGCTCAGTAGTAAGGCTGTCTTTTCAGTGAAGCTTTATTAGAAGGAATAGCTATGCTCCCCTCTTGAAGAGACCCAAATCCCAAAGGATTCCTCTTGCTATGAAGGCAGATGCTAGGTAGAGTCCCCAGTGGCATTACAGTTGGCTCTGCACAGCTGCATTCTGACTCCATCCCACTGTGCCTGTGCTGTGGTCCTTCCCAGGAGCCTCCCCACCAGTTCCTCACAAGGTACCTCGGCAGTGGTAACCCCTGAACAAGGCTGCTATTGCTGGCTGGCACTGCGTAAGAGGAGAGGGGAGCTCTGCTGTCCCTCTTGCCTCTTCTGCAGCTTCTAGGCTGCAATCCTGTCACTCAACAGAGATGCTTTGAACAGGTTTTTTCACAACATAAATAAAACATTTGTAATGATTTCAACTTTCTGGTGAGTCTGTTGTTAGCAGCAGCACTCCAAATACTGTATGGGGTGACTGTAGATTGGGCATGTTTAAGCCTGCTCATTGGTTTCACTTCTGCACTAGATGCCACCAGAGTACCTGCCTTTCTGTGGTTTTAGATATCAGTAGTCATCTGGGAGAGAATACCTTTCTATTTTGCCCCAGGGCAGCAGGTTTCCATGTCCTAGGATCTTGTTTCTTTTGTTGACATACAAACAACTAAAATTGCAGCCGACAGCTGTGATGATTAACTTTTGGGCTTTAGTCTATGCCCACTTCTATAAAACCAGGAGGAGCAGTTGGAGAAGTATTGGTGCAAGCCTTAAGGAGTAAAAGAAGTCAAACCAGCCAAAAACCAGCTGTGCATCTCCAGTGAATGAGAAATTCCACCACTGTGTGTTTGAACAAGTAAATCTGCTGTGTTCATTCCAACGCTTATCTGTCT